>MU224706.1:705311-719058 GCA_018584345.1 Thuja plicata
ACTAACACCAAATTTTGATCTATTGAATTTAAATGCAATTTGAAAGAACATGCAAGATCTAGCATAAACAATGTAAATCTAACACCAAAAAGAAAGAGTTGTCTATCGCGGGTTCACCAAAATGTAAGATATAATATAGGGGTGGTTTTGAATATGTAAGGTGTTGGAAAAGAATAATGTGGTTTGATTGTTAATTGTTGTTTGATTTGATTAAAGTGTGTTGAGTTCCTTAACCCTACTTTATACTTACTTGAATTTGATTGATTGTGTATTGTAATTGTGATAAGGGAGAAGATAAGATGTTCCTCCTTTATTCCCAAATGCACAAATGGAAGATCCAAGTTGATCAACCCAAAGGAAGGGCTAATGCACAAATGAATCAACTATTTGAAAAGGAGAATAACAAGAAGGATATCTTAAATTCTGTTAATTATATGTAAAAATGTGATATATGACAGTAATTGAAGAAATAGGAGAAATGTACTAAACTTAAAGAATTGTAGATCAAAGAATGTTGTTTTATGAGGTCTATAGAATGTTTCTAGAAAAATTGATAGTTGATCCTAAACCAGAATGCAGAGACAAACAAAACCCAGAAATATTTTTCCATTCCAATGTCATCTTATGAAAAAGGTCAACCTTGACCCACAAATGTCAACCCTGACCCAATAATGTCGACCCTGACCTGCACAGGTCCGACAAAGAACCTGTTCGCGCTGTCTGAAAGAAAGCCGAAAAGGGTATCCAAATCTAGTCTCAAATCTATTGTTCTGAACCTGTACCTGCAAGAAAAAGAGGATTGTTTGTTGTGGGGGAGGGGTTTGCCTTAGTCAAACCCCAGTTTTGGAATTAACCTCAAATATATGTAATTGAAATTGCAGAAATAGACAAAGTAAATGCTTAAATTCACCTTGCTTGTAAAAGTCCTTGTGGGGGATTTGAATCCTTGGATCCATAAGTATGCTTCAAAATGTGGAATGTAGAAAGGTAGGATGTCTTCAATCTCTTTCTTGTAGATCTCTAACACCAAGTCTTGAATAGGTTCTTGAATTTGGAATAGGCTTGGAAGAAGGTGGATAGAGAGATCACCAAAAGGGCACTATGTAGCTTGAATCCTTCAATGGCCTCCAATGGATCTCCTTCACGAAAATGGATGCTTGAATGGATGAATGCTTGCTTGAAATCTTTCTTGATTGCTTGCTTGAATCTTCACTTGATGATTTTTCTCAATTTCTCAAGTATGCATAGGCTTCAATAGAGGACTTCAAGAAAATGAGGGGAGAAAGGCTCCCTTTTATATGAAATTAGGGCATAATCTTTTAAGGAGGCCGACATAGGAGAATTAAATTTCCATTAAAGCCTTTACCCCTAGGAGGTCAAGGTCGACATAGACCTAGACCTAGACCTAGGAGAATTAAATTTTAGGGTCAAGGTCAACATAGACCTAAAAGGTCGACCCTGACCCTGAAGCCCAGAATCACCATTTTGCAGTTCAAAATGCAGAAATCAGGCTAAACAGGAGTGGAAAGAAGGACAGAATAGGGGGGAAGCCATGTCAAGATCAGGAACCCATTCAAGGCACTTTTCATGACCCCAAACCAATTACTCTGAAGGCTAAACAAGTCTAAAATGGAAGTGCTTCCATTTTCTGACTATACACATGTAATAATAACAAGACGAGACAATAAATAAGAAAGGCAATCCATGAAAGATTTGACATAATGTTTATAGTGGAAAACTCTATAGGGTGAAAAAAAAACTTTCAAGTTGTCTTTTATTAGGCCTTATAGGCAAATGTTTAAAGTGCCTATTCTAGGAAGCACCAACCCCCTTTACACTTTTAGGAGCACCTACCACAAGGAACACCCATCCCTTAAAATTTAGAAGCATCTACTTAACAGAGCACCAACCCCATAATGACATAGAAGAACCCACTTCCCTATTACAAACAATAAAAATATTTAGATAAGAGGATTACTTTGTTACAATATAATGCTTTGAATATTACATTTTAGAAACATACCAAACTTCTCAATTGGCAAAGACACTTTCAATTGCTGCTTTAACTTCCGAGATACTCACAATCACTGGTTTAACTTCTGTAGAATCTTTATCAATATGCATATCAAGGATGTATGAACAAGATTAACATTTGATGACATGTAACTGATTGAATGTTTGAAGATGTTAAGTTGATCACCGAAATGTAGAAAGATAATGCAAGACATTAAATTAGTTAATGGATTGTATTGTCATTGATGTCAACTTGATGTAATCTGATCGGTTATATTCAAAGTGTCAAAGACTTCAGAGAATCAGAGAGATAACGATTATGCCTTCAGTAATGCATAAAAGACCAGCATTCACTAAGTGACTACAAACACCGATGGTTAGTGGAACCTGATGGATAGAGAAACCCGAGAGAAAAGTCACAGTGATGCTCGAGAAAATAAACCAACAAGCATTACCGACGAGCAGAATCACAAGCATTACTAACGACCAGAATTACAATGTTAACCGACGGACAGACAACCCCAAAGGAAAAACAACCCCAAAGGACAGACAACACCAACAGAGAAGCTCAAAGAGAACTAAAGTGTTGACCGAAGCTATCAAAGAGTTAAAACACCGAAAAGAACTGAAGTTCAGAAACGACAAAATACATAGTTGGTAGAGCTAAAGATATACTTAACTAACTGTTAACATTGTTTTCATCGACAATTTAAAGCTAGAGATAAGTAAAAGTTGTTTTATCCAGTTGGCAAGAAGATTTCTACGTGATAAAATAGGAGTTAAGGTTTAAAGAAAGATTGGATAAGATTGTGGATCATGAAAATCAAGAAGTAAGAAACGGTCATATCATGTCTATAAAGAGACAATCTAATTCATTATGAATTAGGGGAGTGAATGAGAAAGAAGGATGCTAAAGAGAAACTGATGAAGAACAACTTTATACAGTCCTAATCAATCAAGCTAAGGAAAGAGCTAAGGATTTATGCGGACAACAAGCAACAGAGAAGCACAGCATCACCAAGCAGAAAGAAGTGGAGAAAATGTATTGAAAAGACATATTGATCATAAAGGTATTATGAGCTTGCAATACATCTGAAAATTTGCAAGTATAACGTTGTATGTGTGAACAAATCATTTACTATTTTAGTTTAACCATTGATTTAGAAAGCCTCTTAACTGAGCAGGACTTAACAATCCTTTCTATATTGAGATACATCCCAAGGAGTATCAAAAATTTTGATCATGAAGATAGCATGACATTCCAGATACCATTTGACAAACTACACTGGGTTTGGTCAGAGAAGGTAGCATAGAGATGCCTGATATCAAATGACAAACTATTCTATTTAAATTCTCTAACAAGGTCACACCTAACAGTGTGTTTGTAACCTTTAACAAGGTTGTCTCTTCACCAAGCTCACTTCAGAAGAGTGAAAATTTTGGGTTACCGGTCCCAAGTGGTTTTTCCCTTAACAGGGTTTCCACGTTAAAAATCCACGTGTCAATGTGTTTATGAGTCATTACTTTAGTGTTTTGCATTACACAACTAATCTAGATTGATCGGTATACACTAAGCAATTTACTATTTTCAGTAAATGAAAGACTGCTATTCGGTAAACATTGAGAAAAAGGTTTAATAGTGAACTCCGAGCAGTAGTTATTTGATAAGTTTATTTGAAGGCATACATCTTGTAGGACTGAAGATAACTAGAGGTTTAATATTGTGGTACTAAGTTTTTGGGTTGATTTATTGGAATGTTTTTGAGGTCACTGATTCACCCCCCCTCTCATTTATTCTAACAATTGGTATCAAAACTCGTGTGCTTAGAAAGGGAATTTAACATCTCAAGCAAAAGATCACAAGATGAACAAGCGAGATGTGCCCAAGTTGAATAAAGACAACTTTGCATCATGGCAAAACAGAATAAGACTCCACCTATCAGGTATTGGTAATTATGTTACTCAACACCTTGATACTAAATATGTGTTGCCTACAGGACCTCACACTCTTGAGCAATTGAGAGAAAAACATGAGCATAATTGCATGATGATAGAACTTTCTTCCTCACTCTCCGATGTTGAGTTTGAAGATGTCAAAACCCGCACCTCTGCAAAGCAAATGTGGGATAAATTGTAGTTAGTACATGGATGAGATGCTAATTTACTAAGAGCAAAGGTAGATAGCCTAAGAGGGAGGTTTGATGACCTAAGGAGGAGAGAAGGAGAAAATATCACTTAGTATAGCTGCAAAATTAAAGTAGTCAATGTTATTCGAGGAGTTGGAGGTGTACTTGAAGAAGAGACAGTGGTAAGTAAAATCCTAAGAACCTTACTACCTGTATATGCTATTAGAGTACCTGCTATACAAGAAATGAGAGTAGTTGAAAACAATAATATTACTCTAGATAGTCCTATTGGTAGACTGATTTCATTTGAGATGAATAACTTTGATAATAGTGCCTTACCATCTATAGAATCTGCATTCAAATCTTCTTTGAAAATAAGTAAGTCAAGTCATAGACACACTATTATGAATGATGGTGAAAGTGATAATGAGGATCAATGACTTGATGAGATTGAAGCACTAATGGCAAGAAGATTGCAGAGAGGCAAAGGTAGATACAAAGGTAAATTACCACTTGTATGTTTTAATTGTAAAGAGGTTGGACACTTTGCTGCAAGATGTCCTAACCGAAGAAAAGATGACAAAAGTAATGACAGAATATATGAAAAGAAGTTTGACCGAGGTGATAACAGAGATTACTAAAGCAACCAACAATTTGATAGAAGAGATACCCGAGACTACAAGGACAAAGGAAATAAATATTGTTACCTAGCTAAGAACAGAGCTAATGATACTGACACAGAATTTGAAGAAGACATTGAGATTGTATTTGTAGCCATGAAGGATGACTCAGATGAAGAAGAAGAAAGGTATGTAGATACTGCACTCATATCTAAGGTTAGTAAGAATGATGTCTGGATTATAGATAGTGGCTACACTCACAACATGACAGTTGATAAACAAAATTTTGAAACTTTTGAATACTATAATGGTGGATCAGTAAGAATGGGTAATGACACACCTTGTCCAGTTGAAGGTAAATGAACCATAATGTTAAATAACCTGATAAAATGTGAAAATTCTTATTGTGTAAAAGGACTAAATTATAATCTGTTAAGTGTTTCACAACTGAACAATACAGGTCACCGAGTAGCATTTGAGAATAAGAAGGCAAAGATCTTCAATGAATCAGGAAGGTTGATCGGAACTGGTGAAAAGACAAAAGGTAAACTTTTCTATCTTGATGACATTAACACCACTTGTTTAATGGATAGAAATAAAGACATATGGTTGTGGCATAAAAGACTATGCCATGTGAATTTTGACAACATAATAAAGATAAGCAATAAAACAAAAGTCAGAGGCTTACCGAGCATGTCAAAGCCCGAACATATCATGTGCAAGATTTGTCTAAAAGGTAAAATGACAAAGTCTAGTTTCAAGAGTAAATCCCATACATCTAATGCAATTCTAGAATTAGTCCATACTGATCTTTGTGGACTCATGAGGACAAAGAGATACTATGAAGATAGGTATTTCATTCTCTTTGTAGATGATCATTCTAGAATGATGGCAGTTATGTTCTTAAAAGATAAATCACAAGCATTCAAGATGTTTAAATGGTATAAGGCTATGGTAGAAAAACAATGTGGTAAGGAATTGAAATTCTTAAGATCAGATAGAGGAGGGGAATTTATTTTAGATGAATTCACTAACTATTGCAATGAGCATGGAAGTAAAAGACAGGTTTCTGCACCGAGAACACCACAACAAAATAGAATTGCTGAAAAGAGAAACATATCAATTGTTGACTGTGCAAGAACATTGGTGATTGAGAAAACCACCACTCAAACTTTTTGGAGGGAAGTTGTCAGTACTATTGTCTACACATTAAACATATTATAATTGAAGAAGGACACAAAGAAGACACCCTATGAGATTTGGTATGGTTACACACCCAATGTAAGTTACTTCAGAATCTTTGGTAGTCAATGCTATATTTTGAAAGATGAAAGAAATGGAAAGATTGACTCCAAAAGTGATAAAGGTATCTTTGTAGGGTATTCCACCAAAACCAAGTCTTATAAATGTCTTAACAAGTCATCTAACAAGATCATTGAAAGTGCAAGTGTAAGAATAGATTAATTTGTAGAGAAGAATGATAAGGAAAGAAGAAAAGAGCCAAAAGACTACGACAGGTTTTTTTACACTGAAGAACTTGACACTCTACCCAAGCAACAATGTATCACTCCCGAGCAACAGAACATTCCACCTGAGCATCAGGCTGCAATTACCGAAAATTAGGAAAATACTCAAGACGATGTACCGAGCGATGGAGATCAGAGTGAAGGTCAAGATGATGATCAAAATGATGGACAAATAGTTGAACTGAAACTTGCAAAGTATGTCAAAAGACATCATCCACAAAATCATATCATAGGAGACAAGAAGGATGGAATGAGAACAAGAAGTAAGTCACCAAACACTAGATGTTTACTTTGTTATTTTGAGCCTAAATCTATTAATACTGCACTTGAAAATGAATAATGGGCCAATGCTATGAATGAAGAAAAATAATAGATTGAGAAGAATAGTACATGGACACTAGTACCGAGACTAGATGACAAGAATGTCATCGGTACCAAATGGATATTCAGAAACAAGTTGAATGAGAATGGAGAACTCACAAGAAACAAAGCAAGATTAGTATGCAAGGGGTATGCACAAGAAGAAGGTATTGATTATGGTGAAAACTTTGCACCCGTTGCTAGACTAGAAGGAGTTAGAATTATTCTTGATTATTCTGCATTCAAAGGATTCAAGGTATACCCAATGGATGCCAAATCTGCATTCCTAAACGGAATACTAGAAGAAGAAGTATACATTGAACAACCGAAAGGGTTTGTTGATCCAAACAAGAGAAACATGGTATGTAGACTACATAAAGCCTTGTATGGATTAAAACAAGCACCTAGAGCCTGGTATGAAAGACTTCACTCATATCTCATTAGCATTAAATTTGTAAGAACAAGTAAAAATAGCAATCTGTACTTAAAAGAAGATACAGATGGTGATATTCTTATTGCTCAAATATTTGTTGATGATATCATTTTTGGGGGAAATGAAATGTTATGTAAATCCTTTGCTAATGAAATGAGCAAAGAGTTTGAAATGTTTATGTTTGGGGAGATCAAATTCTTTCTCGGTCTACAAATTCTTCAACAAGATGCAGGCATATATATCACTCAGTCCAAATACATCAAGGAAGTGATCAAGATATTCAAGATGGAAGATTCCAAGCCAGTTGGAACACCTATGGAAACCAGATGTAAGCTGAAAAAGGAAGATAAGTCAAATGAGGTAAATTAGACCTTGTATAGATCAATGATTGACAAACTAATGTATGTTGTTCATACTAGACCAGATATTGCACATGCAGTTGGAATAGTTGCAAGATTCTCTGCTAATCCCAAAGAATCACACATGGCTGTTGTCAAGAGAAATTTGAGATATCTAAAGAACACCAGGGACTATGGCTTATGGTATAAAAGAGAAGGAAAATTTGAGCTTCAAGTCTATACAAATGTTGATTGGGCTGGAAACATTGATGACCAAAAGAGAACAATTGGAGGAGCATTCTTCATGGGTGACAGACTTGTCACATGGATTAGCAAGATGCAAGGATGCATCTCTCAGTCTATAGAAGAAGCATAATATGTGGCTGCTACTACAAATTGCTCCAATATTGCATGGATGAAATAGTTGCTGGAAGGTATGACTATGAAGATTCTTGAACCAGTGATTATCTATTATGATAATACCAGTGCAATAAACATTTCTAAGAATCCAGTCATGCATCCTAATACTAAGCATATTGTTATCAAGTATCACTATTTCAGAGAACAAGTGCAAGCAAAAGAGGTGATACTGGAATATGTTCAATCAAAGGAACAATTAGCTGACATCTTTACCAAGCCATTTTTGAAAGATACATTTGAGTACCTGAGACAAAGACTAGGGGTACAACCCTTGTCTATTGGTACATGGCAAGGTACATATCTACACCGAACACCAGAGTCACTGTATTGTTGATTGATAGGTAAATTCAAGGAGTATATTATAAAAAGGGATGGAAGATGATATGGAAGAGTTGTTTGGCATTGTTTTCAAAGGGAGAGATTATCTCATTATCAGGAATTATAAGGAAGAGATTATATCATTATCCATGGAGAGAAGTTCCTAAGAATTCAAAGGGAGAGTTATTAATTATCCAAAGGGAGACATTGATTACATGTGAAATATCCATCTAAGAGAGAGAAGTAACATGACAGAGAGAATAAATACTAAGGGAGAGATTATTTTCAAAGAAGAAAGAGATGATCAAGGAGAGGAACAGTCAAGGCATAACATATATCAGGAACATAAATAGAAGCTGCTACATCTATCTAGTAAAGGGATTGGATATTGAAGAACACACTCTGCAAGAAACAAATCTAACCTATACGAGCTTATCGAGAGCCAAACATTTGTATTAGTTATAATAGGAGAGATTGATGAACTTCAAACTGTTATATTTCATATTGTATTAGCAATAATATAGTGTGATAATGTAGTGTGTTGCCATCAATGCCAAAGGGAGAGATTGATGACATGTAACTATTTGAATGTTTGAAGATGTTAAGTTGATCACCGAAATGCAAAGAGATAATGCAAGACATTAAATCAGTTAATGGATTGTATTGTCATTGATGTCAACTTGATATAATTTGATCGGCTATATTCAAAGTATCAAAGACTTCAGAGAATCAAAGAGATAAAGATTATGCTTTCAGTAATGCTTAAAGACCAACATTCACTAAGTGACTACAAACACTGATGGTTAGTGGAACCCGACTGACAGAGAAACCCGAGAGAAAAGTCATAGTGATGCTTGAGCAAAGAAACCAACAAGCATTACCGATGAGCAGAATCACAAGCATTACCGACGGCCAAAATTACAGCGTTAACCGATGGACAGAAAACACCCACGGAGAAGCCTGAGGAGGGCTGAAGTGTTGACCAAAGCTATCAAAGAGTTAAAAAAATGAAAAGAAATGAAGTTCAAAAATGACAAAATGCTTAGCTGGAAGAGATAAGGATAGACTTAACTGGTTGTTAACATTGTTTTCATCGACAAGTTAAAGCCAGAGATAAGTAAAAGATTTAAAGTTGTTTTATCCAGTTGGAAAGAATATTTCTACGTGATAAAATAGGAGTTAAGCTTTAAATCAAGATTGGCTAAGATTGTGGATCATGCCAAGAACAAGAAAATCAAGAAGTAAGAAATGGTGATATCATGTCTATAAAGAGACAATATAATTCATTATGAATTAGGGGAGTGAATGAGAAAGAATCATGCTGAAGATAAATTGATGAATAATGACTTCATATAGTCTTGATCAATCAAGCTAAGGAAAGAGCTAAGGATTTTTTTGGGCACCGAGAAAGAGAGAAGCACAACATCACTGAGTAGAAAGAAGTGGAGCAAAGGTATTAAAAAGAAATATTGATCAAAAAGGTATTATGAGCTTACAATAGATCTGAAAATCTACAAGTATAAAGTTGTATGTGTGAACAGATCATTTACTATTTTAGTTTAACCATTGATTCAGAAAGTCTCTTAATCGAGCAGGACTTAACAATCCTTTCTATATTGAGATACATCCTAAGGAGTATCAAAAAGTTTGATCATGAAGGTAGCATGAGATGTCAGATACCATTTGACAAACTACACTGGGTTTGGTCAGAGAAGGTAGCATAGAGATGCCCGATATCAAGTAACAAACTATTCTATTTAAATCCTCTAACAAGGTCACACCTAACAGTGTGTTTGTAACCTTTAACAGGGTTGGCTATTCACCGAGCTCACTTCAAAAGAGTGAAAAGTTTGGGTTACCGATCACAAGTGGTTTTTTCCTTAACAAGGTTTCCACGTTAAAAATCCATGTATCAATGTGTTTATGAGTCATTACTTTAGTGTTTTGCATTACACATAACTAATCTGGATTGATCGGTATACACTAAGCAATTTATTGTTTTTCGATAAATGAAAGACTGTTATTTGGTAAACATTAAGAAAAAGGTTTAACAATGAACTCTGAGCAATAGTTATTTGATAAGTTTATTTGAAGGCATACATCTTGTAGGACTGAAGATAACTAGAGGCTTAATATTGTGGTACTAAGTTTTTGGGTTGATTTATTGGAATATTTTTTAGGCCACTGATTCACCCCCTCCCCCCGCTCAGTTATTCTAACAACATTAACATCA
Organism: Thuja plicata; assembly: GCA_018584345.1. Taxonomy (NCBI): domain Eukaryota; kingdom Viridiplantae; phylum Streptophyta; class Pinopsida; order Cupressales; family Cupressaceae; genus Thuja; species Thuja plicata. The sequence continues at coordinate 715,699 of MU224706.1, forward strand.
TATTTATAAATAATATTTCCATGTAACTAGCCCTTCCTTTGTTCTATCAAACTACTGCATTTAGAATGTCTTAAACATTTATGCTCTAAACATCATAGAATCATATAGGATTCACAGGTTTACTTATAGTTCAAACTCTTATTCAACTAGTAACATAAATAATATTTATTTTCAACATATTTTAATTGTCAATTTACAATCAATAAATGCAAATAAGAACACATTCAAAGGATGAACTCATATTGTCAATAAAACAAACCCTTGCTCCTCTTTGTCAACATCTCTTCACATAATTGTTTGCAGTCTTCTTTAAACAAATGTCTTCATCATAGATTGATCACTTCTGGTTCCTTTCCATTAATTAAATTTTTTCATATCTCTTCTTCACATACACGGTACCTTTTTTCATAATGGCAACCTTATTTTTTATGGTAGGCTCATGATTCTTACAAAACTAAGAGTACCTAACTTTTTAGTCTCATTTGTTTCAAGTTACAAATCAGTTGTTCATCCTATAAGCATGATACATTACAAGGATATTCATTTTTCTTGTCGACACATTTCATATGAGACACATTTTTTATGTAGAACTGATAACTAATAATCACCAATGGTTTTCTATAAACAAAAATATATAAATTGTCTCATACGCCTAATTTGTTAAGGTAGGATTACGAATGTAGACTAATTAAGTGATGAACATTTGTTAAGATTCTATCATTTTCCAATACCGATATTCTTACCACCTTGAACTTATATCCTTCTATTAACAAACACAAAGTTCAGTCATCAACAGTTTGTTAGTTTAATGCAGAAAACATTATTTGGAACATAAACTTAATAGTTGTTTGTGCTACTAATCAGATTTTGACTAAAACCATTGTTATTAATCTTTTTCATGTTAGGTTGTCGACATCTCTTACTATTCTGGCATCTTATAACATTCATGTCGCCATACACAAGGATAATATTGCCCAAGGACAGGAAATGATTGTACACATTCTCTAATCAATGGAATAAGCACAACCATTATTTATTAAGCTACAAAACATCATAAAGACCATAAATGTCAATGTATATGATATTGACTTCTTATTAACCAAACATAGAAGATTTTAATTAAGTTATTTGAATCATACTACTTGTTCCAACCTGCAGATTATATTAACATCGTCCCTTTGTAATGTTGACTAATTGAGAGATCATATTGACATTAAAGACTAAATGTACTATTTGTTGATTTTTGACTTAGTGAATACCATTGAAATTAATGACAAAAACCAAAGGCTTCAACATACTCCCCCTTTGGCATTGATGTCAATACCTACAACAATGCTCCCCTTGCAACAATGCTCCCCCTATCAAACATAATCAATCATTGCCGAACAATCACTAACTGTTGTTCAATATATCCCAAACCTGCAAATACGGTCAACATTATCATTAAGATTTGTTAATTTTCTTGTTGTGAGTTTTCATTCTACTACTTCTACTCATATCCTCCTTTGACGTCAAGGACAATGGGGATATTAATAGGTTTCAGATCATCAAAATGAATAACAAGAAGACTCCCCTTGAAACTTGTCCATGTGACTAATAAACTAAGTGAGAGAAGAGCGAGATATGACCCCCAACCTCTGCCTTAATCTTTAAAGGACATCCTTGGGTAGTGGTTTAGTAAAAATATATGCTAATCGATCAGCATAAGGAATATATTTAAAAACCACATTAGCACTTAACATATGCTCTTGAAGAAAATGAAAACAAATATCAATGTGTTTAGTGCAGGAGTGCATGACTAAATTTTTGAAAATGTTATGGAGTTGGTGTTATCACAAAAGATAGAGACTAGTTTAGAAACATGCACCTCCATATCAGACAATGTCTGCACCATCCAAATAACTTGTCGACAACAAGAACATGCAACGATATTTTATGCCTCAGTTGTGGAAAGTGTGGTAGTTTCCTGCTTCTTGCTATGCCAACATATTGGATTATTCCCCAAGAATAATGTTGCTCTTGAAGTACTCTTCCTATCAACAAGACATCCTCCCCAATCTGAGTCAGTATAAGAAGTGAGAGTGAAAGTATCATGCCTTGTGTATCACAAACCATAATCTAAAGTGCCTTTAATGTACCTAAAGATTCTTTTAACATCGTTAACATGAGATTCTTTAGGTGTGGATTGAAACCGAGCAACAAGACAAACTACATGCATTATATCGGGTCTTGAAGTTGTAAGATAAAGTAGATTAATGATCATTGATCTATACCTAGTTTGATCTACATCAGGAGAACCATCTGACTTACTAAGTTTGTAGCCAGTTATCATTGGTATTCCCATTGGTTTGTAGTCTTGCATGTGAAACTTCTTCAACATCTCTTTAGTGTACTTTTTTTGTCATAAGAAGATCCCTTTTTCCAATTTAGAAATTTGCAACTAAAGAAAATAAGATAGATCTCCAAGAATTGACATTTCAAATTCAGGTTGTATTAGTTGAGAGAACTTTTGACTTGAGTTATCATCATTAGAAGCAAACACAATATCGTCAACATAAACAAGTATCACAAGAACGTCTTCACCTTCAACCTTGACATATGAATTGTTGTCAACTCCACCTCTAGTAAATTCATTTGTCATGAGGTACTTGTCCAACCTAGATTACCATGCTCTAGGAGCTTGCTTTAAATCATAAAGAGTCTTCTTTAACATGTAGACATGATTAGGATATTCTTTGTTCTGAAAGCCTTCAGGTTATTCCATGTACACCTCCTCATCAATATAACCATTTAAAAATGTTATTTTCACATCTATTTGATACATTTTAAATCCTTTATAAGCTAAAAATGCTAGAAATATTCTTATAGCCTCTAGCCTAGCAACAAGTGCAAAAGGTTTTCCAAAATCAACACCTCATATTTGAGAATAGCCCTTAAAAACTAATCTAGCTTTGTTCCTTGGTATCTTTCCATTCTCATCTAATTTATTTATGAAGACCCATTTGGCATCTATTACATTTTTATCATCAGGTCTAGGTACTAACTCCCATATTTTATTCTTTTCAATCTGCCCCAGTTCCTCTTCCATGGCCTTAATTCAAAACTCATCTTTACTAGCTTCAATATATGTCTTGGGTTCTGTTTCAGATAATAAACATAGATTTGCTTGCTCGCCTGATTTTTAAGCCTTTCTTATTATTTATATACTTTTTCCTTTGTCTCCAATAATCTGATCTTGTGGATGATATTTTGTTAGCATCTTTTATACAAATTTAGTTCCTATCATTTATGTGTCAGGAACAATCTATTTTGTTGGTTTCTGTTGGAAACACTGAGAGTGGGGGGGGGGGGGGGGGGGGG
>MU224706.1:725242-749951 GCA_018584345.1 Thuja plicata
GCTTAACACAAGAACACATAACACATGATATGATTACGGGGAAACCTTGATTAGAGGAAAACCCCGGTGGGAATTAGTACCCACAAATATTGCACTAGTATAATGAACCTGTTAAAGTTCATTTGCCCTGTTAGGAGCAGTCTTTACAATGCAAGTACAATGACCTGGTCAAAGGCCTGACCCTGTTAGGAGTCTTTTACAAACAACCCTACTAGGGGTGAGGACTCACTATCCAAGAGCTCACTGCTCAATGAGAAAGAAGGCTACAACCTCCTGAGAATATATATGCACTATATCCAAAAGTGAACTGATGTATATGACACAGATGTTTGATCAGTTCCGGTTATGCACTTATGCTCTTACCTTCTTTAAGGGCTCTATCTCATACTGACATCTTTATACTGCTCTTCTATATCTCTGCTCTGCATCTTTCTTCGACACTACAAATATATCTTTTCATTACACACACACACACACACACACACACACACACACACACACACACACACACACACACACACACACACACATAGATATATATATATGTTTATGCTTGAATAGACGCGACTATAAACAATACCTTAGTTGGACCAAAAAATAACATTCACAACACTTCCAAACAAATTGGCTTAAGCGTGTTTACAATAATGTTTAATACATGATTACAAACTTACTACAATAGGTTCTTAGCCTTTACACAACACAAGATTACACACTAATCAAAAACCTAAAGTCGGCTCCATACTCTGTATTCTGAACTGCTGGTGTACTTGTTCTTTATGTAACTTATCCGTACTGACATTCTGTATCATGCGTGTATAGGGTAAGCATAAAAACATATCATAGAGATTATGTCTGAAGGCACTTAGCCTAAATCAGTTGTATGCATGTGCGTTGGTGCTCTGATCATCTATGTATCTCTGTTCTGTATTGTCTTCTATACTTAGTCAATTTTCACTACTAAGTTTGCTGTCAAAACTTCATATGACTTTTTTGCCATAATGACAACACAAAATAATTCATATACTCCCTATGATTCAACTTGCCAACAGTTCCAATGACTCATTTGCTGCTTCTTATTCCTTATCATCATCTTCTAATTCCTTTTCAGATTCAGATTTAACATCCTCTTTTTCAACTTCTTCAACAAGAGGATAACCAACCTACACTTTTTGTTAATCATGCACTATTTCATCCACTTTAACATGCACACTTTCAACAATCTTATTTAACCTTTTGTTAAAACACTTGTAAGCCTTACTTTGTGTAGAGTAACCTAAGAAGATTCCTTCATCACAACATCAATCCAAACTTCCAAGATTATCATTAGAGCTTTTAATAAAGCATTTTCTACCCAAAATTTTAAAGTGTCTAACTGATGCAGGATGATCATACCATAACTCATATGGAGTGTATTTGGTTTTTACCTAGAGTTGTGCTCTATTCAGAGTATGTATAGTTGTATGAACAACCTACTTCCAATATCTATCTGGTAACTTTGCCTCATCCAACATATCTCTTTCCATCTCTTTCATAGTTATGTTCTTCCTCTCTACAATCCCATTCTGTTGAGGGGTTCTTGCAACAACATACTGCCTTTTGATACCATGTTGCTCACAATAGTTCACAAACTCATCTGAAGTGTACTCACCACCTTTATCAGACCTTAGGCATTTAATCTTCATATTTGATTCTTTCTCCACTATTTTCCTGAAAAATCTTAAACTTTTTAAAAGCCTAGAACTTGTGTTTCAAAAAGGTTAACCAAGTAATCCTAGTGTAGTCATCTACAAACAACGTAAAGTATCTATCTCCATTAATTGACATTGTCCTTGTAGGACCACATAAATTTATATGCACAAGCTTTAAGGTTTTAGTAGATGAATGTTCCTTTGAGGAAAAATTGATTTTAGTTTGTTTACCATGTTTTTAATTGTAGGTAAAAATAGGTTTTAGGGGGACCCAAAACCCCTTACATCAATACAACCAAAGAATAGTCATTAAGCCCACTAAGCTAAAACATGACTGGAAACTAGCCCGCTAAACCTAGAGAGAAATGTTGTTAAAAAAACCAGCAGCCCACAGACAACAAACTTCTAGCATCTAGAAAAGATGAAACACTAAACACCCTAGATGCCCAGAAAAAAGGCCAAAGCCTTACATCATTGAATGTAGTGGGGTATTAAAATGCCCCAGAAAAAAGACCAAGGTTTTAACATGATCCCAAAACCAACAAGACCAATATCAAAGAGCATCATCGCCCCAAAACTTGCCTTTACCCGAAACCAGAAACACCCAACAACCAGGATGGGCCCTTGAAAACTATCAGCATCCACCTGCCAGCACCAACCAGCCACAAGCAACAAACAACACTAAAAAGAGAAAATGAGAGGAAACCAAAAGACTCCCTTGACCTCAACTTTGGAAGCAAAACTCATGCCCTTCAGCACAAGAGGAACACCTCCAACCCTAAACATGGTCCACATCTCTGCCCAATCCAATTGCGCAGCTATAGGACCAAGCCCCAACCATTTCCATCTAGCCATCATGTGGCAGCAAGAAGAAAGTGACCACTCTCCACCTCCATCAACCTCCTCCCAGCAACTGTAGACCACCTCAATAGGCTGAGCCTTCACCTCAATAGGAAGGAAGGAAGAAGAGAACAAAAAAAGAGAGACTCCACCTCCAAGAGGCCACACGATGAACACCCACCTCGATAGGGAAATACTCCACCTCTGTAGGAGTATAGCAAAGAGGGAAAATGCAAAGAAGGGGGCCATCCCTACAAGATAAATCAATTAAAAATAGGGGATGAAAATCCTTTGAAAAAGACAACCCAAAGAAAAAAGAGGAGAAGCGACCTGCCCAAAAGGGGTCCCGCCAATCTACAACCACAACACAGGCTAACCACTTTCCAAGTTTAACATGATTATTATACCAGAGCTTCTCAACCTCAAACTAGACTAAACCTTCTTCCCCCAGCAGGGCAGCACAAACAAAGAAATAGGACCAAAGGGAAATGAAAGAGCATTTCATAGGTAACCACACCTTCCACACCAACGACCTCCCCAACCTCCGTGATGCAGCCACAACCAATGCCTCTACCTCTCAACACCATCCGCTATTGAGAGCACTCCAAAGAACATAAACCAAAACCTCTGCCACAGAGAAGGAAGCAAAAATAGGGACAAGAAAGCGCAAAACCAAGGGGAAGCCAAACCCAGACAAAGACAAAAAACCCCACATCCAAGAACACCCAAAGAGAATCCTCCCCCACACATGACTCTAGAAGAAAAGAGCCTTCGGCTGCCAACACAAGAAAGGGTTGGGACCACCGCCTCCCAAAGACAACACTGCAAAAAATAAGACAAAAAGAGGGAAAAACCCTGGCAACCACAGATCTCCCCACAAACCACATCGCACAACATGAGTCGGCAGCATCATCGGACACCTGACGCACAGCCCCCCAAAGAAGATCAAGGGAAAGTAGTGCCAACCCAAGATCTCGGTCCCCAAACGCGATAGTGTAGGCCTCCAACTTGGCATGCAGGCCCCCCCACAAACCCAAGCCACGTCTACATTGTCATGATTGTCCTCTGCTTCAGCAGCAACCCCCTTTGCAACACTAGCACCCACCACTGCGCCTGGTGAAACCCTAGCACCACTCTCACACCCGCTCCCACCCATCCTTTATCATCTATAGTTTGTTTACCATGTTGACAACCTTCAGAAATGTTGTTTTCAAGTTTGCGTATAAGTGACATACCTCTTACATTGTGATGCTTACTTACCTTCACCAAATTGTCAAAAATTAAGTGTCCAAGCCTCTTGTGCCATAGAAAACATTCATCAACCTGACTCATAAGACAAATAGTATCATCAACATTAGTATTTGTGACATCTCTCAGTTTATAAACATTTCCTTTTGACCTTTTACCTTCAGCCACCAACTTTCCTGATTTCAATTTTGTCTGACACCCATGATCATCAAATAGAATTTTATAACCATTATCACAAATTTGGCTTACGATCAAGATATTATAATTTATCCCTTCTAAAAAATATACATTATGAATAGGAATTTTATCACTTAGCACTAAAGATCCTAAACCTTTTTATTTGTCTTGAAGAATCATCACCAAAGCTCACACAACCACCTTCATAACTTACCAACTTTGTGAAATTCCTCCTATCTCTTATCATGTGGTTAGAACAACCACTATCTATGATCCATAGGTCCTTCTTCTCATAATGTAGAGAAACTTGAACAAACATATATTTACCAAGTTTCTTACCCACTTTTGGTCTCCAAACTTTCACTTCCTTAACCTTTGTTTTTTCTGCTCCTTTATCATTTTTCATATCAGCAATGGACTCATTACTTATCTTCTTCATAAATCTGAAATTTGTCTTGACATGACCAACATTATTGTATTTAAAACATTAAAGAGCATTCATTCTATGAAAAGTATATCCAAGATTAAATCTAGAATGTCTTATTAAAGACACTTTGCAATTGTTCATCCTATGTCCAAATTGATGGAAAAAAGAAACAATACCCAACAAAAAAAAGAATTAAACCTGATTGGGAATCATTTACTAGCAGAAGAAGAACCTCTTACCATATGCTTTTAACTTATTTTAAACATATTTGGATCTGCACCTTTGGATAGGAAGATATGATTATATTTTGAAGCATAATGAGAAATACTAATGCTCTTACTATGTTCCTCAACTGTTGCACTTTTGTTCTCGGATATGAAAATGTCATACAGTGACTTTTTATCTTTATTATCAAAACTTTGTCCAGCCTCAAATCCCAAACTAGTCACCTCTTTGGATATTCTTTTTTTTCTTAACATGTCTTCCAAAGTGGCGTTTTCATACTTTTCAAGCTTCTTTCTATACTCCACAACTTCTCCCTCTAATCTTTTGCATTCTTCATATTTTGAAATCAGATCATATTTTGTTCCATCCACAATACTCATTTGTTCTTCAAGTTATACTTTCAAATCATCAACTAGTTGCTCCAAGGTTTTAGTTTTATTTGTCAAAGTCTCTTTGTCTTTCAGGGCTTTTTCTTCTTGATTACTCAATTTCCTTTTTAGCTTTTTAATCTTCTTAAGAGCACACAATAATTCACATTCAAGATCAACTTCAACCAATTCTATATCACTGTCCATTTCACTAACAAAATCTTGATTAGTATTTTCAATGGCCATGAATAGAAATCCACCTTCCCCACAATCAAAACTATCATTCACGATCAGAAATCAAAATATTTTTCTTTTTAAATGTAAACTCCCTTCTATTGTTAAACTTCTTTTTACCTTGCTTTTCTTTATTGTCATCATCTTCATTTGAATCACCAAAAGGACATTTTGAAGCAAAGTGTCATATTTTTACACAATTAAAACATTTAAAGGGAAGTTTACCTTTATATTTACTTGGACCCTTTCTTAACCTTCTTAAAAGATGCTTCTAGAACTTCAAGATCTTTATATTTCGATGATGTTGCTTTAGACTTCTTTTCAGCCTTGAATGCTACTTCTCTGCTTGAAGATTCTTCTTTACCAAAATTTCTCATTTCATATGCAACTACTGCACCGTGAATATCACCCTTAATATACTTGTTAACGTCATCTTCTTCTATTATTGATATCTTTGAATCAAACTTTGTTGGTGAGGACCTTAGCATCTTCTTGACAACATCCTTATCTTCAATTTCTTCTCCAAGACCACATATATTGTTTACAGATTCATCTACCTTGATTAAATATTCTTGTATTTTTCTCATTTTCAGCCATTTTTCAGACTTTCAAGTTTTTCTCTTGGATTTTTTAATTTTAGCTTCTTTGACTCTATCATTCCCATGATAAATATTCTTCAACTTATCCCATACTTCTCGAGACTACTTACAATGCATCACTTTTATAAACACATCTTTAGATAGACTATTCAAGATTGCAAAATTTACTTTCATGTAAGTTTCATAGTCCTTCTTGGTAGCTACATCTATAGGTAGGGTATTGGGTATAATGTATCCATTTACAGCAGAGGCCCATACATCAACACTTATAGACAATAAATAGGTTTGTAGACAATAAATAGGTTTGCATCATGACCTTCCAAAACTCATAGTCAGAACCATCAAACATGGGTACTTTTGATGAATTATCTTGAGCTATTATGAATGAGTATTCCTCTAACCAAGATCCACCTAAGGTTGTTAAACCAAGTACTAGACACCTTGATTTGATACCACTTGTTTGAATACTAAAGCCACTGAGAGGGGTGAGCGAACCAGTGGTATAAACTAAATCAATGAGAATTCTTTGAATGACTCTAACATTAGAGTGCATGTAGTAATAACAAGATGAGACAATAGATAATAAATACAATTCACAAAAGATTTGTCATAATGTTTATAGTGGAAAACCCTGTAGGTTGAAAAAACCACTTTCAAGTTGTCTTTTATTAGGCCTTATAGGCAAATGTTTATAGCACCCACTCTAGGAAGTATCAACCCCCTTTACACTTTTAGGAGAACCTACCCAAAGAAACACCCATCCCTTACAATTTAGAAGCATCTACTTCACAGAACACCAACCTCACAATGACATAGAAGCATCCACTTCCCTTTTACAAACAATAAAATATTTAGATAAGAGGATTACTTTGTTACAATACAATGATTTGAATATTACATCTAAAAAACATACCAAACTTCTCAATTGCAAAAGACACTTCAAATTGCTGCTTTAACTTCCGAGATACTCAGAATCACTGCTTCAACTTCACTATCACTAGTTCAACTCCTATGTAATCTTTACCAGTTTGCATATCAAGGATGTCTGAATAAGATTGACATTGACATCAAATTTATAAATAATATTTCTATGTAACTAGTCATTCCTTTGTTCTGTCAAACTACTACATTTATATTGTCTTAAATGCTTCTATTGGAATTGGCTTATGTTGGAGTTTTTGGCATTCATTTTTTTTCATTGATGTCAACATATGTTCAGTTGAAGTCTCAGTAAGACTGGTTGTCTCAGGTACAGGCAAGACTGATAGTCGTGTACAGACACTGTACAAACTCTCAAAGGTTACGAGCACATATATGTATTAAGGGATAAGTTGGGATATTATATATAAGGTCACTTAAGTTTATGTTTTTGTTTGTTTGAGTTACAATGGTTTTGGTGAAGTCTGTTTGCAGAACAGTGACAGAGAATTATGACAGTGTTAGTCTCTGAGTTTCGTGGATAACTTGGGTGCGGGCACGTTTCATGTTATGCGAGCTTGGGGAATGTCAAGAGACATGTTGAGGAATATTTTTTTATGATTCTTGGGTCATAAGACTCTTGGTGACGTCAGCTATGGTGTGTGTTATGGAGAAGACCTATTTGGGGCTGACTTCAAAGATGTAGCTTGTATTATGGATAGCGAGCGTGGATTGCAGATCTTAGATTATATTTGAAGATTTTTAATTTATGTTTACTTGTTCAAGGTACCATGTGTATCTTAGCAAGTGGTTATGTAATTGTTTGTGCATTGGGGAAGCCTTAATTGGCTGACCTAATTGCCTATTGTAAACTTGTCTAAAGGAAAGTTGTTTTCTTGATAAAGACGTGGACAGTGAAGTGTGGAAGCTACAAGATTGTATTTGGGAAGTCTGCTGGATGTAGAGCAGTGATTATGATTTATGAACTTCATTGGAACTATTTAAGCAAAGTTTTTGTTATCAGTCAGTTCACTTGATATTATATCTTTGTATATTTGTATCTAGGATAGTGATTCCCGAAGGTGGATTTAACCTTCTTTAGGCAGTGAACCTTTTCTTTCTCTTGACTCCTACCAGGGTTTGTCCTTTAATAGGGATTGTGTACTATATGTAATAATCATCTCCTAACAGGAATAATATACTTTCAGTGCATTATTTGTGGGTGTTAATTCCCACTGGGGTTTTTTTTCCCTTGACAGGGTTTCCTCGACAACAATTGGTTGTGTTATGGTGTTGTTGTTATTATTTTCAACATTACATTTATCATTTGGTTTATAAAGTAAAATTTTATGGCATACAACTCATTTTCACCCCCCCCCCTAGTTGCATTGGTGATCTATTATTGCTAACAATTAGTATCAGAGCTTCTAATCCTTTGAGAGAAATCTTAACAACTTGAGGTGATCCTAAAGATGCGTTCTATAGGAAGGAAAGTCTGAAGTTTGAACCTGAAAACTGTGACAGTTGGAAGAACAAGATGAGAACTCATCTATTATGTTTTGGAATTGACTACTGGATGATTACAAAGAAATATGAGCAGGTCAAGCTTGAAAATGGATTAGAAAATGCTACTGAAGATGAAAAGAGAAGTTGTTTTCTTGTAACATGATTGCAAGAGAAGCACTAATTAGTGCACTCTTTGAAGGTGAATTCGCAGAGGTTAAAGATTTGGAATCTACATGCAAAATTTGGTCAAGATTAGAGGCACTATATGAAGGAGATAAGTTTACTAAGAAGGCGAAGTTACAGAACTGGAAAACAATGATGGAAATACTTAAAATGAGAGATGACGAGAATGTTAGAGCATATGTACAGATGGTTAATGTGGTCTATAGTGAAGAATAAGTGATGAAAAAATATTCTTAGATCTTTGACACCTGTCTACAAAACTAAAGTGCAAGTGATAGAGGAGATCATCCTTTGACGATGAACTTCAACAAAGAGATGTTGATTGCTAAATTAACTACCTTTGAGGCCACAGAGCTGGGATATTCATTACCTAAGAGTGAATCAACATTCAAGGCGACTGTGCATAATAAAAAAAGACTTTATCAGGTCTTACAAACACCAGTAGAAGGGACTTGCATGAAGAGCTTGGTGAATATGTTGATGATTGGGAAAATATACAGGAAGAAGAGAGGAAGTTAGATGAAATTGTGGCCCTGGTCGCAAGAAGAGAAAAGAGAGGTAAGGGTAAGTTTTAAGGAAATTTACCTCTGATATGTTTTCATGCAATAAGATAGGTCATATTTCATATAGACATCCTATAAGGGTTCATAATCATAAATATAGGTTTCTTAGACCTAATTACTCTAAGAATAAGGAATGTTACTGTGCCAGTGAAGGTGTGCCTGATGATAATGTTGTGGATTATGATAAAATTTTATTTATTTCTATTAAAGATGATGAACCCATTCATGAAGAGAAATCCCTAGTTTCACATGTTGAAAATAAATTTGGATGGATCATAGACAGTGGTTGTTCACATCATATGACTGGTGATAGAAACAAGTTTGTTCACCTAAATAAATATGATGGTGGTGTAGTCAAATTTGGTGACAATACTCCTAATTTTATCATTGGAGAGGGATCGATTTCTCTTGATGGTAAAACTAATACTAATGTTGTATTTCTTGTTGATGGAGTTAAGCATAACTTTTTGAGTCTTGGACATCTTCTAGACAAGGGTTATCAATTAAAGCTCAATGATGAGAAATGTTCTATCAGGAGCCAGCTAGGAGATTTGATCGCATCAGGTACTAAGTCAAGAGGTAATGTATTTGAGCTAAATACTACAAAGGTTTCTTCTTTTGTTGTGAAGGTTGATGATAGTTGGTTAAGGCATAGAATATTATGTCATATAAATTTCAATAACATTGTGAAAGAAAGTATGACAAATGTTGTTAGAGATCTACCAAAGATTGTGAAACCTTCTAACACTGTGTGTAGAGAAGGTGTGATGGGGAAACAAACTAGAATCAGTTCAAAAGAAAATCTTACTAAGCAAAAGGGAAGTTGGATATGGTGCATACAAATATATGTGGTCCTACAAGAACAAGAGCTTACTATGGTGAAAGGTGTTTCATACCTTTTGTTGATGACTTTTCTAGGATGATGTGGGTTACATATCTTAGAGAGAAATCTAAGGCTTTTGATAAATTCAAGATTTTCAAAGAAAAAGTTGAGAATGAATCAAGTTTGAAGATAAAATGTTTAAGGTTAGATAGAGGTGGAGAGTTTACTTCAGATAAGTTCAATACCTACTATGAAGAACATGGAATATATAGACAAACATCTACTCCCTATACACCACAACATAATGGGATTGCAAAGCGAAGAAATAGAACTATATTAGATGTTGCAAGAACTATGTTGCTCAAAGGAAATGTGTCGCGTGTTCATTGGAGAGAATTTGTTGGTAATGCAATTTACACTTTGAACAAAATTCAGATCAGATAAGGTACTAATAAGACTCCTTAGGAACTATGGTTTAATCATGCTCCTACTGTGAAATATTTCAGAATATTTGGTAGTAAATGCTATATCAAAAGGGATGACGAGATAGGAAAGTTTGATGCTAGAAGTGATGAAGGAATCTTCCTTGGTTATTCCACTAAGAGAAATGCTTATAAATGTTTCAATCTAAGATTGAGGAAGATAATTGAAAGTGCTAATGTAAGGATCGATGAGAAGTTTCAGATTCAGGAAAGAATATATGACTGTAGCCAAACTTCAGAGACCAAGGAGGTTACTGCGAATCAAGAAGAACCTTTTGAGGTTGATCATGACATTGAGGTATGTCAGAATGATTAAAATGATTCTACTAAAATTATAGAGACACCAAGGTATGTTAAGAAGAACCATTCTAAAAATTAAATTATTGGCAATGCAAACAAAGGCATGATGACAAGATCTAGATTAATAAATGAGATTTGTTTGATTTCTCAAGTAGTACCAAAAACTACTGATAGGGCATGTAGAGATAAATCTTTGAATAAAGCAATGCAGGAAAAATTGGAACAGATAAAGAAAAATAACACTTGGGAATTGGTTCCTAGACCTAAGGACAAGAATGTTATAGGGACTAAATGGGTTTTTAGAAACAAAATGAACAAAGAAGGAATGGTTGTAAGGAATAAGGCAAGAGTGGTTTGTAAAGGCTACTCACAACCAGAAGGCATAGACTTTGAAGAAACATTTGCTAATGTTGCTATACTTGAGGCAGTAAGATTATTTCTTGCTTATGATGCACATAAATACTTTAAAGTGTATCATATGGATGTGAAATCTGCATTTCCGAATGGAGATCTAGAGGAAGAAGTATATATTGAGAAGTCTGATGGATTTCATTTGACAGATTATGAAGACATGATTTGAAAATTAAAGAAGGCTTTGTATGGACTGAAACAAGCACCTAGGGCATGGTGTGCTAGATTGGACAGGTATTTACTTCGTCTTGGTTTCAAAAAAGGTAATGCAGACTATAATTTGTACTTAAGAACTAGTGAAGATAGAATCTTAATAATTGAAGTTCTTGTAGATGATATCATTTTTGGAGGTAATGATGAAATGAGTAAGAAATTCTCTAAGGAAAGGGAAAATGAATTTGAGATGTTGATGATTGGTGAAATGCAATTTTTTATTGGGTTCCCAATAAATCAGAACAAGAATGGTATTTTTATTTCTCAAACCAAGTATCTTAAGGAAATGTTGAAAAAGTTTGGAATGGAAGAGTGTAAACCTGTTGGAACACCTATGGTTACTGGTTACAAGCTTACTACTACTAATGAATCCCAGGGTGTTTTTCAAACAAAGTACTGATCCATGATGGGAGGATTACAATATCTAACACACATTGGACCAGATATTGCTAATGGAGTCAAAATTTTGGCAAGATATCAAGTAGATCCTAAAGAGACTCACCTTGCTGCAATAAAGAGAACATTTAGATATCTGAAAGAGACACTGGAATATGGTTTATGGTATGAAAAATTCAACAATTTTGTTTTGCATGCTTATACTGATGTTGATTGGGCAGGAAGTGTTGATGATAGAAAGAGTACAAGTGGTTGTGCATTTTTTCTTGGGAAAAGGTTGGTTTCCTGGTTAAGTAAGAAGCGAGATTGTATAGCTCAGTCTACTGTTGAATCAAAGTATGTTATTGCTGCTATAAATTGCACACAAATTGTTTGGACAAAGCAAATGTTGAAGGACATTGGGATAAATTTTGAAGAGCCAGTGGTTATTAATTGTGATAGCACTAGCCCACTCAATATGTCAAAGAATCCAGTTATGCATTCAAAGACTAAACATATTTCAATCAAGTATCATTTTTTTAGAGACAAGGTTGTAGAGAAGGAGATTATATTGGAGTATATCAGCACAAAGGATCAAATAGTAGATATATTTACAAAACCTTTTGCCGAAGGATGCCTTTGAGTATCTAAAGAGGTATGCTTGGGGTGAGAGCCCCTCCTTGCGAGAACTAATTGATGCAAGAATGAATCAGTCTAGTGGATTTAAGACCTATATCATTTCCTGGACTTGATGTATCAATCCACTCCTTAGGAGGAGTGATCGCAATAACAAAATAGAACACATTTGGGTGTTTAAGCACATGGTTGATGCACACATGAAGTTTTGAAAAATCTACACATTATAGAGGTGAGATGGTCTAGGATAGAGTAATGTCACCCTTTTCCATTGATGTCAAAGGGGGAGAGATTCTATGGAGAGAATCAGTGGGAAATACCTACTTTTTAGGGAGAACTATGAAGAGGATATTGAGAAGATTGTATTGAGATTGGTACTTTTGGATTGATGGATTTTATCATATGTTGCCATCAATGCCAAAAGGGGATAATTTTGGAATTGACTTCTATAGGGGTTTTTGGAATTCATGTTTTGTCATTGATGTCAACATATGTTCAGTTGAAGTCTCAGTTAGACTGGTTGTCTCAGGCATAGGCAAGACTAATAGTCGTGTATAACACTGTATGAACTCTCAGAGGTTGCGAGCACAAATATGTATTAAGGGATAATTTGGGATATTATATCTAAGGCCGCTTGAGTTTATGTTTCTATTTTTTTGAGTTACAATGGTTTTGGTGAAGATTATTTGTAGAATAGTGACAAAGAATTATGGTAGTGTTAGTCTCTGAGTTTTGTGGATAACTTGGGTACGAGCATGATTTCGATGACATTATTTTTTCATTAGTATGCATACAAAACTTTTGGTAAGAATACACCAAAAGAAAGGACAAAGAGAAAATTGAAAATGCAGATATCAGAGATCACCAAAACTTTTTAGTACAAAGAAAACCAACGACACAATTTTGTGTGTAAACTGAAAATGCGAAGTCAAAAGGATAAAGAGGAACCCGACTTGCAAGATATAGTGCAAACCAAGAGAACAGTCATAGAGGAAACTGAGAGGACAGTTCAAGCAAGGAACCTGAAAGATAGTCAACTGATTTTAGAGCATAACTGACCGTCAAAAACTGAAAGTCAGTTGCAGCCCAAAAAAAGTGCATCTGACTTCCACGTCAGATAAAACAATGTTATTCTATTTATAGAATCTTGATTTGTTTTTAATACCATTTATTTAGGGACAAGAAACATGGATGTAAGTGCTTTAATTAGTCTAACTAATTTAAAAAACATAGACTAGGAGATCAAGGTAAAGTTGTAAACCTGTGATCTTAGAGTTAACATTATTTTACGTGAAACATGATTAGGTCAATCTGTCTTATAAATAGACTATGTAGTCATTCATTATTATGTATGAGAGAGGGATGTGAAAGGATATGAGAGGATGAATGAAGAATACGAGCACACCTATGGATCATATTGAAAGTTTCATGAGCCAGAATAACAAAAGGTGAATTTGGTTAGCAAGAACCAAGAACAGAGGCTACCGAGCATCAGAGGTATTATTCAATCACATTAGGTGATATACTTATTCATGTAATATTAAATGGATCTATAATCATCAATAGGATATTGCATACACTAGGTCAAATTTTAATTTTCTAACATTCTAACAAGTGAAGCAAAGTGTAAAAATCCTTTCAAGGAAGGTGGATTTAACAGTCCAACTATAAATCTCTTAACTGAGTGCACACTTAACAGTGTTGCTAAAGATCTTAACCAAGTAGACTTTAATAGGTCTCCATAGATACTCTTAACTAGTTAGATCATCAGAAGTGATCAAATTGTAATCCTTAACTGACCCCTTCCAATCTACAAATAGTGAAGAATTTGTGGGTGTCATCCCCACCACAATTTTTACTTCTGTATAGTCAGAAAATGGAAGCACTTCCATGGTAGACTGGTTTAGCCTTTTGAGTAAGTGGTTTGGGGTCATGTCAAGCACCTTGAATGGGTTCCTGACTTTGATCTGGCTTTATCCCCTATTCTGCCCCATTTCAACCTTTTCTAACCTATTTCTGGCACCCTAGACTGAGAAAATGGAACTTTGGCCTCAGGGTCAAGGTCAACCTTTTTGGGTCAAGATCGACCTCGACCTTTACCTAGGTCATAATCAACCTTTTCCAGCCTGGGGTTCAAATTTTAGAATCTTAGGGTTTCCAGATGTTGGTCTTTGGAAAAAGTTAATTCTCGCTTCTGGGTCGGCTGTTTCGGACTTCGGAATAACAAATCCTGAATTATATTTAACATAGGTCCTCTTCTATGAGAATGGGTCTAATTATAATTTAATTCTCCTATGTCTACATCTCTAGAATATTGTGTCCTATGTTTGTATAAAAGGAAGCTTTCTCCTCTCATTTTCTCTAACCATGAAGAAGCATGATTTCTAAACACTAAGACTTGATAATTGCAAGAGCTCAAGACTTGAAGAGTGAATTCCAAAGGTGAAGAAGCAAGATTTGAAGCAAGCCAAGTAGCCATTGAAGCATTCATCCATTCTCAAGAACTTCTCAGGCATCCATTTTCATCAAGGAGATCCATTGGTGGCCATTGAAGGATTCAAGCTCCATGGAGCCCTCTTGTTGAAGATTTCTCCATCCACATTCCTCCAAGCCTCTTCCAATTCAAGAACCCATTTAATATTGGTGTTGAATATCTACAAGAAATTTATTTAAGACATCCAACATTCCACATTCTACATTCATTTGGTGCGTTCATACTTGTAGATTCAAGGATTCGAATCCTCCACAAGGACTTTTACATGAGCAAGGTGAATTTTTTCATTTACTTTGTTTATTTCTGCAATTTCAATTATATATTTAAGTTTAATTCCAAAACCAAGGTTTTACTAAGGAAAACCCCTCCCCCAACAAACAAACCCCTTTTTCTTATAGGTACAGGTTCGGAACAGAAGATCGGGATGGAGATTCGGATACCCTTTTCGACAAACTTCCAGGATCCAAAAATGGAATTTTGGTCTGAGAATTTTTAGGTCGATTGTGACCTAGGGTGCAATTGGAAATTATAGCAAATGGTGACATTGACTTGAGGGTACAAATTGGAACTGCCTCATAACAAAATAATATTTTTGGTTTTGTCCGTCTCTGCATTTCAATTCTAGATCTGGTCTTAGATTTTCCAGAAACTCAACACAGGCTTCAGAAAATAACATTCTTCAGATCTGCAATATTTCAAGGTTAGTACATTTCTTCTCTTCAATTCAATTAAGGTCATAAATCTATCTAAATCTAAAACACATTTCAAATTAATCAATCAAACCAAGTACTTAAGATCTTCCTTCCTTATTCTTGTTTCCAAATGATTGATTCATTTATGCATTGATCCTTCCTTTTGGGTTAATAAACTTGGATCTTTCATTTACACATATAAGGATAAAAGGAGAACATCTTATTTACCCCCATAATATATTTAAATGTAAGGTATTTTATGTTAAATGAATCCACATTTCACCATACATATTTTATCCTTTACATTTTGGTGAACCCACGATAGATAACTCTTTCTTTTTAGTGTTAGATTTACATCTTTTATGTTAGATCTTGCATGCATATTAGATTAGCTTTCTTTTATGTTCTTGCATTTCCTTTCAAAAATTAAAATCAAACTCGTTGTTTTCTAAATTAGTTCATTTGCATTGCATTGGTGTATGAGATTTACCACTACTATTCCTACTTGTAGTATTCTGGTTAGAAGAAGCCGTAGACTCATGGGTTCCTTTGATCCTGAATCTTCCTCTCCTTTATGTAGGATCCCATATGACAACTTGAATACTCATGATTCCAATCCTTATATGGAGCATAAATCTTCTCACTCATCTCATGATGAGGAAGACGCTTTAAGAGTTTCTCCTGAACAAGTGCAAAAACTTTCAACCGAACTTGATAAAATGGGAAATTGGCTTATTCAAGAAAACCATAATCAAGATTCCATTCAAGCTATAGAGGCTCTTAATAAATTCTTCATGATAGTGATCAAGGTGTTAATTTCTTGCGTGGTATCACTCATCTTGTGCATTCGAATATTAAACCTTTAGCTCAAGAGGCTCAAGATCTAGGATATACTCCTCCTATCATTAGTCAAGGACCTTCTTCTGTTCCTTTACCTAGAATTCCTACTTATACTCCTCCTTTGATGACTACATCTCTCCTAATTTCATCTATTCATGTTAGTGTTTCACCGATATCTCTACCTCTCACAACCTTCATATCATAGTGTACCTTTTACTTATATTAATCCCCTTCCAACCGTGGTTCCAAATGTTCCACCAGTTGTATCTTCTATTCCTGCTACTTCCTACACATTTCCTAGTGATCCTAACATTCCTATGCCACCTGTGTCTTATAATGAATCCACAATTATTAGTTTAGCTCAGACTGTGTCATCTTTACAACAACTTGCATCCTTAACTCAATCCAAGTTTAGCATTCCTACATGTGACATTGGTAGTCCCTTATCTTTAGACATTATTCGTGCTACTGTTCCTGAACAAGCCTATATGCCTCATCTAGAGAATTACAATGGTAAAGGCAATCCTGTTACTCATGTTAAAACATTTCAAATCCTTTGTAGTGATTATGCTCATGACCATAGGATTTTAGCTAAATTGTTTGCTAGAACCTTTCATGATAAGGCTTTGCAATGGTATTGTTCTTTACCTCCTTATTCCATCGATTCTTTTCCTAAACTGGCTAATACCTTCATTCAACAATTTCAAAATAACATTGGTATGCAAGTTTCCTTAACTAATTTAATGCATTGTAAACAAAACATTAAGGAAAAATTGACTAATTTCATTGGTAGATTTAAGCATTTGTATGCTCGGATTTCTTTTCCTGTTCTTGATATTTCTATTCAACACATGTTTATTTCAAATTTACAAAAGGATATTAGAGATAAGATTCTGCTTACTGAATTTACCTCTTTTCAACAACTTTGTGCAGTACTTCATCATTATCAATTACAAGTGAGTCAATTTGAGAGCAACACTCCAATGGCTCCTGTTCCAGTTGATAAGAGTGACAATGCTCCTAATCCTAATAAATTTTAGAAACCTAACAACTACATCAAGATTAATAAATAGATGAATGTGGTTGCTGATCAAGTTGTTGTTGCATCACACAATGCCACTTCCGCATCCACTGCCTTCTGTATGAATCGTATGTTTACTCCTCTCTATGAATCTTTACATTCTATTATGAGTAGGTTTTTAAGTCCTAATATGATTACCTTTCCTCCTATTAGACCTCTCCTTCCTACTACTATAGCTTCAAAATCCTTTGATTCTAAAGCTTTTTTCCAATACCATCGCCAGAATGGCCATGATACTGAAAAATGTTATTCTCTAAAGCATAAGGTTCAAGACTTAATCAATTCCAATGCTTTATCTGTTGATATTTTTATGGTAATGGGAACAAATCTATCTCTCCTCCTAATCAAAACCTTCAAATCTACACAAATCCTCTACCTACACATGATACTAATAGTATCGCTCAACCATCTTCTATGGATATCATTTATGATTCAAAGATGGATGATCTTAATCACATTGTTAATCATGTGGAAAGCATTGTTGCATCTTAACCTATTGTTCAAGATCCTTTGCCTCCACCTCAACTTCCAGTTCTATCTAAACCTCAGAAACAAATTAAGGATAAACGACCTCAGGAACTTTCAATTACCTTTGATGACTCTAAGATTATTAAGGCACCCGATGGTCCCCTTTATATTTATGCTAGGATTTCTAAGATACCTACGTGTGGTTTTCTTGTTGATCCCACATCTTTAATCAATGTTATTACTGAGGAAAATATTTTTATGAAAGGCCTACAATGTGATTTTTATGATCCATCGGATGCATGGATCTAAACTTGTAATGGTTTTCTCTATCTTGTACTTCATTCTATTAACTTGCCTGTTGAACTCTATGGCAAGGTTGTATATACTACCTTCATCATCGTTCCTACATCTGATCAATTTCAAGTCAAATTTGGTTTGCCTTGGATAACTGCTATGCATGTTGTTGCTTCTCCTATTCATAAATGTCTTAAGTTCATTCATAATGGAGAAGTAAAAACTATTAATCATAGTCTATATCAACCTTCTAGGCCTAGAGATTGTGCTACTCTTGATTTATTTTGGCCCTAATTACCTAATTCATGTCCTCCTTGCCCTGACAACCTTTTTCTCTCATATCAAACCTATAAACATTGCAAGATTGTTGAGTTAAACATGCCTCAGATAGATCTCAACCGTGGTATTTTGCCCACTCCTTCTATACCTCCTTTATCCATTACTGATAAACCTCCCAGTGTTGCTTCTTAGCCTACTGTGAATCCTACCAATCCTCCTATAGAACCTATGAAGGAATCAGTGGTTATTCCTCCAAGTTCTCCACATGTGTCAAACAAATCAAAACATAATAAATTTGCTAATGAACATCGTAAGAAGCATAGAGCTAATGCTAGGGCCCATTCTTCTCTTCTTTGAAATTCTTTACCTTCTTTTGATCAACCTATGCCTAATGTTTTGAAAGAAGTTAATGTTCACAATGATGTTAAGATGAATGAGTATGATGATCCTATTCGCATCTTAGATCCCATTTTAATTAATCTTGATGAGGAAGATACTTTAGATTATCCTATTGATCTTAGTGATGAATATGATACCATTGATCTTGACACTGATTTACCTCATATTCTTTCAACTCAATTGAAAATTACACCTAGTATCGAGCAACGCAATTCTCAAGAGGATCCTTGTTTGGAACTGGCTATTATTCCTACTGTATTGGATATAGTCCCTCTTGCGAGTTTCCCATCTTCCCTAAATGATATAAATTGAGATGGGGGGAGTAGGTGATGTGCCTGATTGGCTTATCCTTCATGGTAGCCATTTTTTGTGTTTGCATGTTTTACTATGCTTCTCCCGTAATGTGTTTGTTAGACTCTTTTATACGACCCTTGTTACTTTGTTGGTGCAAGGTGATAAAGGATTCAAACCTGTTGTATAATTCCTCTAAATGTATCTCCATTCTTCTATTTTGTTGTACTTGTGCTATTGTTCATAAATTTTTTCCTTGTGTAGTCCACTTGGATCTGCGACATGGTAGCACTAATTCTTTTTGGTCTCCATGTTGTGGTTCAAAAAGATTCTTCTTCGTAACTCTTGAGTTTTCTTTCCTCCGTTGTGATTGTAGTTCTACTTTCTTTGGGGAATGATGTCAATTCATTTGTAATGATATCATATCTATATGTACATGTTATCTTATGATCATACTGACCCCATAGTAGGTAGATCCCTTATGTGTTCTTTGTATTTTTATGTGATATTTCCCTTTATTTGTCTTCATTTGGGGGCATCTTGTAGTGGAAACGTAATCAGTAGAGTTGTTTATGTTTTCATCAAAGCCATTGCTCCTGTTAAAGTGTTAGAAATGACTTTAATGTGAGCGCTTATGCTCTACTCACCTTTTTTACACACACACGTTCAAAATATTTTCAAAACTTAAAACGTTTTCCCTTTATGGATTAAAGACTAATCCTTAAAGCATGGACATTTTACTTTTTAGGATCGCTTGATCCCTCAAGTTTAAATTTACACGGATCTGTTGATCTCTCCAGTTTCAATATACAATGTTTTGATCCCTTAGGGTCAAAAGGTGTCCTTAAGAATGGATCTCCTTGATGGGTTGACTAATGAGTAGCCACATTCACTAGGGGGTTCAACTCCATCTTTCTAGTTACACTTTTTTCCTTGTATGGTTCACAATAGGACATAAGTTGTCATTGGGTGAGGTAACCATACCCTTTCTCTCTCCTTAGCTGGTGATGTCTCTCTTATCATGATCTTAGGGTTGATAAAGACTTAAGTCCCTTGGGGGATTGAAGATTTATTTGTCCCTTATGATTCCAATAAGATTATCTATTCTTTATGATCTCCTTTACCAAGAGTTTGTATTGAGTCCATACTCTTGCTAAAGTGGGGGATACATGTATAGTCAGAAAATGGAATCACTTCCATGGTAGAATGGTTTATCCTTCCATGTAAGTGGTTTTGGGTCATGTCAAGCGCCTTGAATGGTTTCCTGACTTTGATCTGGCTTTATCCCCTTGTTCTGCCCCATTTCTACCTTTTCCAACCTATTTCTGGCACCCCAAACTGAGAAACTGGAACTTTGGCCTAAGGGTCAAGGTCAACCTTTTTGGGTCAAGGTTGACCTCAACCTCAACCTATGTCACAATCAACCTTTTTCAGGCCCGGGGTTCAAATTTTAGAATCTCAGGGTTTTCGAATGTCGGTCTTTGGAAAAAGTTAATTCCCGCTTTTGGGTCGGCTGTTTCGAACTTCGGGACAACAAATCCTAAATTATATTTAACATAGGTCCTTTTCTAGGGGCATGGGTCCAATTAGAATTTAATTCTCCTATGTCGGCCTCTCTAGAAGATTGTGTCCTAATTTCATATAAAAGGAAGCTTTCTCCTCTCATTTTCTCTAACCATGAAGAAGCATGATTTCTAAACACTAAGACTTGATAATTGCAAGAGCTCAAGACTTGAAGAGTGAATTAAAAAGGTGAAGAAGAAAGATTTGAAGCAAGCCAAGTAGCCATTGAAACATTCATCCATTCTCAAGCACTTTTCAAGCATCCATTTTCATCAAGGAGATCCATTGGTGGCCATTGAAGGATTCAAGCTCCATGGAGCCCTCTTGTTGAAGATTTCTCCATCCACATTCCTCCAAGCCTCTTCCAATTTAATAACCCATTAAATATTGGTGTTGAAGATATACAAGCCATTGATTTAAGACATCCAACATTCTACATTCTACATTCATTTGGTGCATCCATACTTGTGGATTCAAGGATTCAAATCCTCTACAAGGACTTTTACATGAGCAAGGTGAATTGTTTCATTTACTTTGTTTATTTATGAAATTTCAATTATATATTTGAGGTTAATTCCAAAATTTGGGTTTGACTAAGGCAAACCCCTCCCCCAATAAACAATCTCCCTTTTCTTATAGGTACAAGTTCGGAACAACAGATTGGGACGAAGATTCATATACCCTTTTCAACAA
This sequence comes from Thuja plicata, assembly GCA_018584345.1. NCBI lineage: Eukaryota > Viridiplantae > Streptophyta > Pinopsida > Cupressales > Cupressaceae > Thuja > Thuja plicata. The sequence goes on from MU224706.1 coordinate 746,556, forward strand.
ACTTCTGGATCTGAAAACAAAATTTTGGTCTGAGACTTTTTAGGTCGATTGTGACCTAGGGCGCAATCGGAAATTCTGGCAAATGGTGACATTGACTTGAGGATACAAATCAGAACTATCTCAGAACATAAAAATATTTTTGGGTTTTGTCTGTCTCTGCATTTCTATCCAATATTTGGTCTCAGATTTTCCAGAAACTCAACACAAGCTTCAGAAAATAACATTCTTCAGATCTTCAATATTTCAAGGTTAGTACATTTCTTCTATTCAATTCAATTAAGGTCATCAATCTATCTAAATCTAAAATACATTTCAAATTAATCAATCAAACCGGGTACTTAAGATTTTCCTTATTCTTGTTTCCAAATGATTGATTCATTTATGCATTGATCCTTCCTTTTGGGTTAATAAACTTGGATCTTTCATTTACACATATAAGGATAGAAGGAGAACATCTTATTTACCCCCATAACATATTTAAATGTAAGGTATTTTATGTTAAATAAATCCACACAACACAACCATACTCATTTTCTCCTTTACAACTTCCTAACAGGAGTTTTCTGTGATATCATATCTTGTGTTATGTGTCAATTACTTTCATGAATGTTTCTATTAATGTTCACATGTTTGATTAAGTTTATGAATTGATAAAACTTACATCAAGATAGTATAGAATAGATGATTGGATAAACATTTGATAACTTAAAGGATACAGGTTAAAAGATACAAAAATTTTAGAGGTACTGATTCACCCCTCCTCTCTCAGTACACACTTCCCATTAATTCCAACAATTGGTATCAGAGCTAAGTATCTTCTTTAGAAAAGCTTAAAGGCTTAAGAGAAAAGATCATACAATGGAGAAGTACATACTTGACAAAAGTATTGAGAATAAGAAGCTAGAAATTCAGATTTTCTATGAGTAGTATAAACAAGGTAGAATCAATATGAGACAACTCTTAGATGAAAGAAAGATTATGGAAACTCACTCTAATGAAACATATTATCATGAGGAAGAGGTACCATATTTCTTTGATTCTTCAGGATCAACTACAAGCAAAGCATTAGATATATCAGAAGAAAGCATCACAAGCCTAACTGAAATCAATCAACATTTGGCTAGACAAGTTAAATCTCTACAAATCGGTCAAGAGGCATAGATGGTAATAATGATTGATGTCATGAACAGTGATAGACAATCTGAGAAAGAAAGAACACTAGCTATTGATGATAGAAGAAATATTATAGAAAAGCTACAAGAGAAAGAGTCTGAAATACAAAGACTTAAAGAGCATCAACATGAGATTACAAATTAGATTATTCTTATGAGTCAAGAGGCAAAAAGAATGAATGTTGAACTCATTGAAACAATAGAAGATATCAGTGAGCTAAGGGATGAGAATGAAAAGTTGAAACATGAAATAATAATTCACTAGCAGCATAATGAAATTATCAAGAAAGCTGAAGAAAGCAATAAAAGAATGGATAATTTTCTTGAAGAACAACGAAGAGTCAACAACAACACCAGTCTAGGCTTTACTGAGAATGGAGAATCACCCAATCAAGTTGATCCAAAGAATGTCTATGAAAATCCAAGACCAAGAAAGCTGACATGCAATCACTGTGGAAAGCAAGGCCACACATCAAATGTATGCAGAGGAAAAATGAAAGGTATTCCTAAATCTACATCTTCATTTATAGGATTTTGTTATAAATGTAACAAGAAAGGACATAAAGCATATGAATGTAAGTATGAGATGAAACAACCAAAGAAGGAAACCTACATGGACAAATACTATCCTACTTTCAAAATGAATGGGCATACAACTCTTGAATGCTAGAAAAAGAAAAGGCAAGAATGGAAGCCTAAAGTTCAAGAAACTCCCTATCAACTGAAAAGAGTCAGTAAGTAGTATGTATGGGATTACAACACTTGGACAAATTATACAGCATGTGGAAGATTTGGTCACATTGTTGCAAACTGTATGAGACAGTGGACTAGAAAGTCTAGAGGCTGGACTAACCCTAGAATGGCATGCTTACACTATCATAAAGTTGGTCATCTCAAGAAAGACTGTAGAGACCAAAAGACAGAGACCAACACATATCCCAATGGAAACACCATTGAAGACATTTGAAGAGTGATAGACAAAATGTGGAGAAGAGCTTCAAACAATGATGAAGCTCAACTGAGCAATGCAAATGGTGACACCCCATCCAATGGATCTGGTGACATCACCACCCCCACCTAAGAAGAACAAGTATGGAACTACATCACACAATGTATTACTTTACATCAGTTCCATAGTATGTTTATGAAATGAAAAATTAGCATAAGTAAAGATGCATCATAATAGTATTTGTTAAAATCTATGATAACTATGCTATCGGGTAATACATACTAAAATCTGTCGGTATATGATCAAAGCAAAATTGGTAGTGTAAACCGAGATGCGTCAGTAAGAAAGAAAATTAAACAAGTTGTTTGCGCACAACACTGAAACCCTGGATTTGATCCTGAGGTTTCAAAAGCTTTTGCAGAGGGTTGGGATAAGGGCATGGTCAATTTTGCTGGAAAATCTTTTAGACTCAGCCTGGAGGTCTTGTCCAACATCACTGGTCTCCCCCTGGAAGGGTTGAACTACTCTAAGGAGGTGAAAGTGGGAACCAGAGCGTACAAAAAATTTCCAGATACTGATGAGGAACGGGCTCTTCTGGTTAAAGGTAAGAAGGATTATGTTGAAATTGATAATATTGAAAAAGTCTGGGGCTCTGTTATTAAAGCCATAATGGAATACTTTATGTTAGAGGGAAGATTCACTAGGGTTTATAACTACCACTCTGCCCTAGTTAATCATTTCCGTCATGAGATCCTTATCTCTTTCCCCTTCTTCCTCCTCTGGTCGCTTAATCAAAGCATCTCTGATTTCAGAATGAAGAATGCCCCTATCCTCCATGTTGGCCTTATCCTTCTTATTGTAGATTATGCCAGAAATCATGTTCCTGACCCCATTCCTGCCCAGGTCAATAAGAGGAAGTCTGTGGGGTCTCTGCCTAAGTCTTCTAAACCCAAAAAAGTCTCTCTGTCTTCTGGTCCGTCTTCTTCTTACTCCCCGACTGTCTTGAAGAAACCTAAACTTTCTAGTGGCATTACTGGTACGGAAAAGACTACTCCAGATATTCCTCCTTGTCATCATATCCAGTCGTCTGAAGGCAATAAGCATACCCCTCTGGATTCTAAAATTGAAGATGCCCAGAATAGTCAGCAGGATCCTAGTATTGAGTTGCCCCACTCTACCCAGACCCCAGTGGTGAAGGATATGGTGGACCCCAAAATTACTAATGTTAAGGGAAACCCAGAGGATAGTTGTATCATCCCTAATTCTGGGGAAAAA
>MU224706.1:750181-762482 GCA_018584345.1 Thuja plicata
TACTGAGGTCAGAAGGACCATTGTTATGTCTCCCTTGGAAATTGCCAAAAATAAGTCAATATATAGCTACAATTTGGATAAGTGGGTACAGTCTGATCTGGTTGAACTCAAAAATAGATGCATTAAGATGGAAAACAAGAGCTCCTTGATTGAAGAAACCATGACTACTATCAGAAAAGATCTTTCCCATAATTCCAATGTTCCTGTTAAAGATCATAGTTCTGAAATTGATGAAAAAATCAGAAATGCTATAGAGTTAGCTATGATTCCCATTCAGAAGAAAATTAATGGGAACGAAGAAATGTTGAAACACTTGCTCACGCTGGTAAATACATGGTATGAAGGCTACTCTCGAGAACCTGATTTCTCTGAGCAATTGGCTGGAAAGTAATAAAGACAATGCTGATCATCCTGTTACTTCCCAGCAAATGGGTCCTGGAACACGTACTAGATCCAAGAAGTAGAAGATCGAGGATCCGGATCTCCAGAAGCTGAGAGAGAATGTGATGACTATGAAGACTCAGCTGGTGGATTCTGAAAGCTTTCTGAAGTCTTTTCTCTGACTTTGGTGCTGGCGGTCTTTCTTTCTGTTTTCTTTCCAGCGTTTCTTTTGTTTTTTGTCTTGTATGTAACTCTTGCCATATCTGGGTTTTGACCCACTATAGACTGCTCCCCTCCTTGGGACAGTCTATTGTTCTTTCGGCTTTTTTGCCTTTCCTTTCTTTGATTTGTTAAAGGGTTTCGGGGTTCCCTTCAAAACATGCTTTTACCGTAATCAAAAACACTGAAACCCATCGGTAAAAGCAAAGAGATAAATGACCACCCTGAAATGTCACATTGTCACCGAAGAGAGAAGTTAATTTTTTAACCGATGAACTCCATCTTCAAACACCAAGGAGTGGTTGAGCATTAATGACTCACTTTTTAGGACAAATAAAAGGGCGACATAAGGGCTTCATTGTTCACCATGACCAGAGCAGAGCGATGAGAGAGAAAATTGTGCAAACAACAAACAACATCACATAGCGACTTCAACTCGACCAGAGCACTCCAACATATCAGTAATCATTGCAGGTGTAAATAGTAAGTTACTACAATAATCAAGAACTCTATTTACTCATTTTTTAGAAAGCCCTAAATTTCTCTAAAACAATGGCCACAACCTCAAGAACCACTAAACAGAAGAACATCAAGAAGGATGAGGTTAAACTCATCAATAATTATGTGTGTGAGGAACCACATTACAAGATTTACCCTGAGGTTGCTTCACAATCAGACAATGCTGGAGCATTCTCACGAATATCAGCTAGGGTTTTACTCATCGAAGACGTGCAAGCTTACATACACTGCAAGATTGCATAAATTGGTGATTTAGAAGTGGAACAAGCTTACAAGAAGTTGTGTAATGAAGATGGATCCATAAAATATGAACACAAGAACATACAAGTGAAAGGGCTCACTAATGCCCTATTGTTCCCAAAGGCATTCAAAACTGAGTGGATTCAGTTAGTACTAAGTCGAATGCACAATCAAAAACTGTGGATGGATGAGCCTAAGATGATAACTCAAGATTTTATCCATGCATTCACTGGTTACCCTGTAACCGAGAAGGTAAAGGCATTGAAACACTCACCCAAGGCTAAGATTGAGAAGAACACTGGAGCAAAGTGTGATGGCAGAGGGCTAAATGTATCTACAATAACCGATGATGAAATTAAATTTAGAGCATGTGTTCTAGGTTACAAATTCTTCCAAGAAAGCAGGATGAACAACATAGCATCTGATGTAGTTGATGCAGCATACAATATTGTGAAGAAAGGAACTCAGTATTTGTCAGCACTTCTACTGAGCCAGCTAGAAGCAAACTTGAGGACTATAAGAAATGCTAAGACAAATACATGTAAGTTTGGATCACTTATCATGTGCATTTTCTTCTACTTTCAAGAAACATTTCCATCAGGAGGAGATGTAAAATGGGATTCTACAAAACCGGTCACCGTGAAAATTAGTGAATACATAACATCACTGGGAGACAACTTTGAAATAGTCATGGATGAGTACTTCATAGGATTCAAGGACTGAATGCAGAAAAGGGTAAGGATCCCTGAACAACTTATTGAGAAGTTCAAAGATGATATATGTTTTATGGTTGACACCGACCACACATACATCAAACCTGTTGTACCGAGGATAGCATGGTTACAACCTTTGGAATATGAGGTAAATATTGATCAAGCATCCAAGGCAATCGATGCATTGATAAATGAACCATTATAAAAGAAACAACCAAAGTTTGAAACTTATGAGGAGGCCAAATAAAGAATCAAATCTAGCCTTGTTGTAAAGAAAATAGTAAAGAAAAAGGATAAAATGGTCAAGAACCTAAAGAAAATATTGTCAGCAACAGAAGAAGAAATCAAACAAAAAGAAGAAGATAACAAGCAGGAAGAGACCGAAGGCCATTCACCCATAGGTGAAGCTGCAGAAAAGAATGACTTTGAGGCCACAAAGTCAGATTCACCACCCCCTCCACCAACAAAGAAGCCAAGAACCACATCTACTTCAAGAAAAAGAAGCCAAACAACAAAGCACTCAACTCCTTCACCCTTGAAGAAAGGAAAAGTTAGAACCTACAAGAGGAAACTGACCACACAGAAAAGAGGGTCAGCAAAGAGAAGAAGGTTCGTTCAAACAAGGGAAGATATTGAGGACACCAAACAAGATGAAGGTGTAGAAGCATAAAAGATTAAGGTACCAGAAAGCATTGATGAGGTATGTAAATCTATTGCAAATTCAGGATCTATTATAGATTCTAAGATCAAAAGATGGCTAAAACTGGATCCAGAAGATCAAAACAAAGTTGAAGATGCCATCATTGCAAAGATGTACAAATTCAAGTACATACCAATTCAATTTGAAGGTAATAATGTACCAAGGGAACTCTTGGACGGATTATATGCCAGATGGACATTTGCATTAAAGAATGAGAAGGAGATAAGGGAAAGAGTACTTGCTTCTCTTATGCCTCCTGAATCCAAGAGGGAAGAAATTGATGAGATGATGGAGAACCATAAAAAAGTTCTCACCCAAGTTAAGAGCCTACAAATTTCTTGAAGGTAGGCTTAAAGAGCTTGAACAAGAAAGTCACAAGAAATGGAGTAAAATAATCAATAGGTCTATTGAGGAAGCTAGCCCCGAGAAAGACCTACAATAGGAAGATGATAATAAGACAACTCAAGAACACATCATAATCAAAGATGCAGAAGATGACACATCAATTGAGTTAGATAAAGAATAAATGAACACAACCAACAATGAGAATGTGGAAGTTGCAGATGAAACATGGTCGGACACCACTAAGGACAAAATTGTGGATAGCACAATCATTGACATAATCGATGATCCAGCAGAAGAAATATAGAAAGATCAAGATGTCACTGTTACCAAGGATACAACTGACAAACAAGACAACACAATTGATACTTCACAAGTGAACATACCAGGAAACATGCCAATATTGATGCAAGCCATCAATATATTGCAAGAAATAGACAAGTCACCTGATAAAGATTCAAGCATTCCTGAGGATGTAGGGGATGAAGGAAAGAAATAAAACACCGATGATCAAAAGGACATCAAAGACACTCGCATTGTGACCGAAACTAACAAGGTTAGAGAAGGAGAATCAAAGCAAACAGATGGAGACACAACTGAGAAGGATGCACAAACAAAGATAGATGAAGTGCATATAGACACTGATGAAGGAGGAAAACCCAAAGATGGCACTCCTGAGGATACCAAAAAAGTTGCTACCGATAATGTAAAGCTTGATGTGGAGACGTCTACAAAAAAATGACAAGCTGACACCGAAACAAAGCAGCAAAAAGAGGCAACACCACAAATAACTTCATTTAGCACCACAGACAAAGCTGAGAGGATGGATATGGTTTTGCATTCAAGTGAAACTTTGAAGAAGAAGAAGAAGAAATCCAAAAAGAGTAAGTTGGAAGTCACTTTAGATGAAATCATTGAGATCCCCAAATGTGACCCAACCACACTTGACTATGAAGCACTGAAGGTATACGGTGAAATATGCCAGAGGAAGGCATTACATGAGAAGCTGAGGAAGCAGCACCGGAACTCCATAGTACTAGAAACAACAAGTCACATCTTGCACCAGATTGTACCCGACATTGATGTTGATCAGAATAAACCAATACTTGATCAACTAGCCACTCTCACAGAAGCCATTAAAACACAGAACATTGATGTAGAGAAGGCAATTGAAGAGAGAGAAGAGTATAAGTACCAGCAGAAACTTGTTGATAAAATAAGCCAAGGAGTGGCAGTTAACAAGGTAAAGCTTTTAGAATTCATAAGTGAATTAGATCCTATTATTGCTGAAGGTATTTCCTTGATTCAAAAACTAAGCACACTGGAGAAACTCACTATGGAGCATAGTGAAAACATAGCAAAGTTAGATTCTGATCTAGCTAATAGTGCTAAAAGATTAACTGATGGAGACAATGCAATTAAGTTTCATTATGAGAAGATTATTGAGATAAAAAGGTTAAGGCAAGAATTGTGGGAAGTAGAAACTCAATTCAGGGAAGAGGTCACTGAGCTCCAGGCTCAACTTCTACCAAATCTGACACTACTTCAACAACATATCAGTTCGGAAAGAAAACTGATAGCAACCCCTGAGATGTCTATAGAAAACAACATCTATGATATGCTTTCAAGGATTACACTTGAGCACATGGCTCTAGAGAACCTGAAAGAACAATGGGAGAAGATGATGGAAGACACGAAGTCTTCACACTCTCACATTTTTGATAAGCTATAAGGTATACACCTTTGCCCTTAATATCAAAAAAGGGGGAAAATATATGATATGTACAGATAGGCAAATATACAATATATAGAAAAAGGGAAAATAATGATATACCAACATATACATAGGGGGAGTCATAAAATGACTAAGGATTGTATATGTTGTACATACTTAACATTTTGTTAGTATTTTGCACATCATTTTTTGATACTAATGTCAAAGGGGAGATTGATGACATTATTTTTCCATTAGTATGCAAACAACACTTTCGGAAAGCATACACCAAAATGCAGGACAAAGAGAAAACCGAAAATGCAGATATCAAAGATGACCAAAAACTGCTAAGTACAAAGAAAACCGACGACATAATTTTGTGTGTAAATTGAAAATGCAAAGTCAGAAGGATAAAGAAGAACCCGACGAAGGAACCTGACATGCAGGATATAGTGAAAACCAAGAGAACAGTCACAAAGGAAACCAAGAGGACAGTTCAAGCAAGGAACCTGAAAGACAGTGAACTAATTTTAGAGCATAACCGACTGTCAGAAATTGAAAGTCAGTTGCAGCCCGCAACAAGTGGATCTGACTTCCACGTCAGATAAAATAGTCTTATTCTATTTATAGAATCTTGATTTGTTTTTAAAATAATTTCTTTAGGGACAAGAAACATGAATGTAAGTGCTTTAATTAGTCTAACTAATTTAAAACACATAGACTAGGAGATCAAGGTAAAGTTGTAAACCTGTGATCTTAGAGTTAACAGTGTTTTACGTGAAACTTGATTAGGTCAATCTGTCTTATAAATAGACTATGTAATCATTCATTATTATGTATGAGAGAGGGATGTGAAAGGATATGAGAGGATGAATGAAGCGTACGAGCACACCTATGGATCAGATTGAAAGTTTCATGAACCAGAACAACAAAAGGTGAATTTGGTTAGCAAGAACCGAGAACAAAGGCTATCGAGCATCAAAGGTATTATTCAATCACATTAGGTGATATACTTATTCATGTAATCTTAAATGGATCTGTAATCAACAATAGGAGATTGCATACACTAGGTCAAATTGTATTTTTCTATCATTCTAACAAGTGAAGCAAAGTGTAAAAATCCTTTCAAGGAAGGTGGATTTAACAGTCCAACTATAAATATCTTAACCGAGTACACACTCAATAGTGTTGCTAAAGCTCTTAACCAAGTAGAATTTAATAGGTCTCCACAGATACTCTTAATCGGGTAGATCATCAGAAGTGATCAAATTGTAAGCCTTAACTGGCCCCTTCCAATCTGCAGATAGTGAAGAATTTGTGGGTGCCATCCCCACCGCAGTTTTTAATCCATAACAGGAGTTTTATGCGATATCATATCTTGTGTTATGTGTCAATTACTTTCATGAGTGTTTCTATGAATGTTCACATATTTGATTAAGTTTATGAATTGATAAAACTTACATCAAGATAGTATAGAACAAATGGTTGGATAAACATTTGATAACTTAAAGGATAAAGGTTAAAAGATACAAAAGTTTTAGAGGTACTGATTCACCCCTCCCCTATTAGTACACACTTCCCATTAATTCTAATAGATTCATGTTATGCAATCTTGGGAAATGTCAGGAGACATGTTGAGGAATTTTTTTTATGGTTCTTGGGTCACAAGACTCTTGGTGATGTTAGTTGTGGCATGTGTTCTAAAGAAGACCTATTTGGGGATGAATTCATAGATGTAGCATGTATTATGGATAGCAAGCGTGGATTACATATCTTGGATTATATTTGATGATTTTTAATTGATGTTTACTTGATCAAGGTACCATGTGTATCTTAGCAATGGGTTATGTAAATTTTTGTGCATTGGGGAAGTCTTAATTGGCCGACCTAATTGCTTATTGTAAACTTGTGTAAAGGAAAGTTGTTTTCTTGATAAAGATGTGGATAGTGAAGTGTGGAAGCTACGAGTTTGTATTTGGGAAGTCTGTTGGATATAGAGAAGTGATTGTGATTAATGAACTTCATTAGAACTATTTAAGTAAAGCTTTTGCTATCAGTCAGTTCATTGGATATTATATCTTTGTATATATGTATCTCGGACAGTCAGTCCTGAAGGTGGATTTAACAGTCAGTGAGCCTGGGCATTGATCTTGTTGTTTCTCTTGACTCCTAACAGGGTCTATCCTTTAATAGAGACTATGTATTGTATATAATGATCAACTCCCAACAGGGCTAAATATCCTAACGTGGATACTATCATTTTAGTGCATTATTTGTGGGTGCTAATGCCCACCGGTTTTTTTTTTCCCTTAACAAGGTTTCCTCGACAACAATTGGTTGTGTTATGGTGTTGTTGTTATTGTGTTCAATATTGTATTTATCATTTGATTTATAAAGTAAAAGTTTATGGCATACAACTGATTCACCCGCTCAGTTGTATTGGTGATCTATTATTGTTAACAGCTTATGCTCTAAAAAGATAGAATTAGATAGTATTGACAAGTTTACTGATAGTTCAAACTCTTATTAAATATTTCTTTTCAACATATTTTCATTGTCAATTTACAATTAGTAAATGCAACTAAGAACACATTCAAAGGATGAACTCATGCTATTAATAAGACAAACCCTCAGCCCTCTTTGTCAAAATATTTTCATATAATTGTCTGCAATCTTCTTTAAACAAATGTCTTCATTATACATTAATCACTTTTGTTTCATTTCCATTAACTGATACTAAGAACACATTCAAAGGATGAACTCATGCTGTTAATAAGACAAACCCTTAGCCCTCTTTGTCAAAATATTTTCATATAATTGTATGCAATCTTATTTAAACAAATGTCTTCATTATACATTAATCACTTTTGTTTCATTTCCATTAACTAAAATCTATCAGATGTCTTCTTCACATACACGGTACCTCTTTTTCATAATGGTAACCTTACTTTTTATGGTAGGCTCATGTTTGTTACAAAATCGAGAGTACCTAACTTTTTAGTTTCATTTTTTCAAGTTACAAATCAGTTGTTCATCCCATAAGAAAGATACAAGTATAAGGATATTCATTTTTCTTGTCGATACATTTTAGATGAGACAAAATTTCTATGTAGAACCGATAACCAATAATCACCAATAATTTTCTGTAAACTAGAATGCATAAACTGTCTCATATACTTGATTTGTTAAGGTAGGATTACGAATGTTGACTAATTAAGTGATGGAAATTTCTTAAGATGTTATCATTTTCCAATATCAATATTCTTACCACCTTGAATTTATATCATACTATTAACAAATACGAAGTTTGGTCATCATACAATTTGTTAGTTTAATACATAAAACATTCTTTGAAACACAAACTTAATGGTTGTTTATAATACTAATTGAATTTTGACTAACATCATTGTAAGAAGATGAGTCCTTCTCCCGGTAAGAAAACCAGAGAAAAAATAGGCTACCCTGTCAATCTTTGACGAAGTGGAGGGAATGAATTCAGAAGATGTTGAAGACTCCTCTAACAATGAAGCCTTGGATAAAGGTGAGCAGAATGACAAGGAAAATCCTGAGAAGGACATTCCCTTATCAATGAGAATGATGATGTGTTGACTGTGGATAAAGAGGTTGTAGGAGATACTGTGAATGAATCCCAGCAGGAGATCCCTGAAGAAGTCACTAATCTGATTAATGCTCTTATTCAGGTATACATGAAGGATAAAGACAATGAAAATAAAGCTGAAAATGAGGACCTGGATACATAAATGGACAAAGGAAATGATGTGCTCAAAGGGGAAACTAGTGTTATGGATACAGATATATATGCTGAGGAGGATAAGGGTACTACCAACATGAACTCTCCTCATTCTAATGTCAACCGAGAGGCTGATGACCACCCTAATCCCCCCGAGAATCCTTCAACGGAAGCCAACACTAAGAAGGGTAAGGGTAAGCAGGACCAAAACAATGTTGATGATACAACTATCACAAAGCAAGACTTCAATACTAAAAGGATCACTAATATGAGTGTTCTAAGTGCTTCCAGAAGTAAAGCAATTTTTTATTTCAATCTTGATAAGTGGGATTTCCATGAAACCCAGGACCTTTGGATCAAGTATAGAGCCCTTGATTCTAGGCACAAGGTGCTAGAAGAAACTATTGATAAAATGAGAAATGGTGTCGCTATGTACAATACTGGTAAGGATGTTTTTACTGAGGTAGCTAAGAGTTATAGATTGCGGGAGGATAAAATTACTACTATCATTGAGGAAAAGATCTCCCCCATATGGGAGAAAGCAAGAAACAACGATCAAATGCTTAGGAAGTTCTTATCCCTTAATGTTGCTGGCATGAAAGCTACAATTTCTAACCTTAATGCTCTACATGCGCTACTAGAAGGGAGCAACAATGATAAAAATGCTATCAATATTTATGATGAAGGTGCTAAACAAGATGAGCAGATTTATGGCCTGGGTACTCGAACCAGATCTAGTACCAAGAAGAAAATGGCTACCCAGCCAAAAGACTTTACTTGCCTGAAGGATTTGATTCAGAAGATTCAAGACCTGCTAGTGGAATCTGAGGAGTACCTCAACTTGCTGGGTTGATTTGCGTTGCTAGGAGGTTTTCTTTTGTTTTGTGGGCTGGTGGTCTTTGTGCCTTTTTTTTCTTTTTTGTGGATGGTGATATATCTGTAATTTCTTGGGATGTGCCCCTTTTTGTTTCTGTCGTCTTCTTGAGGCAGTCAATGTTTTCTTGCTGCTAGTTATGTTTTATCTTTCTTTTCTCTTGTAAAGGGTTTCAGGGTCCCTTCAAAACATGTTGTTACATCAATAAAAAACATTATTGTTCTTGATCTTTTTCCTATTAGGTTGTCGATATCTTTTGTTTTCTGGCATCTTATAACATTCATTTTTCCATACACGAGACTCCTATCGCCCGATGATAGGAAATGACTGTATACATTCTTTGACCAATGGAATAAGCATAACCATCATTTCTTAAGCTACAAATAATTATGAAGACCACAAATGTCAATGTATCTGATATTGCTTTGTTAGTAACCAAACATAGAATATTTTAATTAAGTTATTTGAATCATACTACTTGTTCCAACTTGAATATTAAATTAACATCATCCCTTTGTAATGTTGATTGATTGATAGATTAGATTGACATCAAAGGCTAACTATACTATTTTTTGATTGATAACTTACTGAATACCATTGACATCAATGAAAAAAACTAAAGGCTTCAATAATGATGTCGTCATATCATCATTAAATTCACCATGGCTACTCCCATAGGGTGAATCCAATATGGCTACTCCTGTGTATGTAAATTCAAATGAGCACAAGTGCCCATCACAAATTCACTCAACACGATATTGTAATCTCATCATGATTTTCACCATGGATACTCCTAGAGGGTGAATAAACACAAGTGTTAAGTTGTGGAGTCTCTCATATGATACCCACCATGGCTATTCCTAGTGGGTAGATCCACCATGGCTACTCCTAGAGGGTGGAACAAGGGATTTCACCTCAAACTTCTCTCTCACAAAGAAGAATTCATTGACAAGGGCTTGCACCTCTAAATTGTCCCTCATAGAGAATAATGCATTAACAAGGGCTTGTACCTCAAACTTCTCCCTCATAGAGAAGAGTGAATTAATAATACATCTCTAGAATTCACTGATGCAACTTCCATCTCATGACAGAACTGGAGAAGTCATGGTCCAAATGGAAGTATACCAAATCACTATAGAAACCATCTCAACATGATCCACTCCCTCTGAATTATTATGACTGAGATCCTGTGATGTCAACTGAAGTAGACCCTCTAGCTTCTCCCTCTGACATAGAAACATACCCTTCTCACATGATCCCAATCATAGAAGATATTATTTTATCCAAGAATTTATTTTATATATTCTCTTTCTTAGTAGCATTCTCTAGTAGATTTAAATTATGAATGGTGGGAAGCAATCCCTTTTCAATAATATACAACTACAAAACCCATTTTATCTTCATTCAACTTGCAAAGACTAGCCACTAATACTTGATAAGCCTTATCAATATGGTTATGTTCTAAACCATCATATCTAGAACTTTTAACAGTTGTGGCCAAGCCAAGAACACTTCAAAAAATCAAGAGACCAATAGGCATCGGTTGGATTCCACCCAAGGAGTCTCAAGTGATGTTGATAATAGTGACAATAAATAAAGTAAATTACTTGCATCTTTGAACTCTTTCACAATAATTGCAATTACTTGTCACAATCAAATCCTTCTCAAGATTCAGATCAACATCGATATCAGTTGGAGATCAACGATATTCCCTTAGCTCAATTAGTGATTGCTTCATACTCAACAATAATATACCTGAGATCATATCCTCATAACAATATCATATTTAGCACTATATGTTTGATTCAGACACTTCATTCAGAATTGGTACCTGTAGAACATTTATAATTTGATAACATCATCTCAGATTTCTTGCGGCGTCAGTAATAGGCTATTATAATAGCTAAACATTATATAGGGACACTACTTATCGACATAACAAGGTAGATCCAAGTCCAATATAGTAGTGTGCTACATCATTTTCAATTTTCTATAAGCAAAATTCATATTACCATCAAATTGCATCTTTCGTGTATACCTTAGTGTATATCAATAGCTAACTTGCGGTATGTATGTTTCCTTTGGTGATCATAATTTGATATCTCAACCTTCACATAAATCATGATCATACTTTCACATCATCTAAAGAGGAGGCGTCATTCATCAGCTATACTTCATCAGAATATTGATACATGACTATATGTGCCATACAACAATCTCTACAAGGGTCGTGATCAACGTCCGAGCATCAAAATAATTTGCAGTATATCATAGCGATGATCAACATCTTGGCATTTGTGGAGGTGGAGATATCCTAATTAGTAATTTGCACCTAAATTTGGCAGCTTCCTAGAGGCCTGTGACTGATCAGATATTTATTGCAGACAACGATTTATTCGATATCATTCATCAACAACCTTATAAATTTATAGTGCACATACTCCCCATCATTCATAGGTACAAATCACATACACTAAGCACAACAAATTCACAGTCTTTTATATGAATACATCATCCATGAGTATCTGAAAATTTCTCAAAGTTGGCATTACATTACTTGGTGATTTGGAATGAAACCGGTCAATATGAGACAAGTATTCAAACTTATCTCTATATAGAAAGTCACAGATATAATGGTGAAGGGTTTTGTTTGTCTATTTCTTAACCAACTAAAAAAATAAATAGTAATACCTTTCCATGATCCTCGTTATCATTCGAGATATCCTTATGGGCCCGTTTGGTTGGGGAATTGAAAAATAATGCAAATCATGGTTATCTATACCCTGGTTATGCAAACCCCGGTTATGCTTTTTTGGGACTGTTTGGTTGCCCTGGAAGATGGATTTGT
>MU224706.1:772734-796160 GCA_018584345.1 Thuja plicata
TATATATATATAGTTTGATAAGCGGTCGACGTCTGCCCCATTTTTGTTCTGATTTGTCAATGTAGATCAATATTTCATTTACAACAAATCTTGAAATTAATATCTCTCATTCATTATTATGTATATATCGATAATCCTCAATACTTAATCGCAAACCTCTCTCTATACCCTCTACGACATCGCAAACTGGTAGACATTGCAACATCCAACTTGTCGACTTGAAATCCAAGCTCGAACCTAGCTCTGATACCATGTTGTTTTTGTGTTCTTGATTAACTAAGAGCAATGAATCAATTGTTGTTTCCCTCCCAACCATAGACGATAAATGCTTATCATCTCCCCCGAGCACTACTCTGCTGAATAAATCAAATTGTGTGTCTATTTAAAAATTTCAAGAGAGGAAGAGTCAATCTTCCTTTATACCTATTGGTGGTGCCCCTTCACCAAGGGTCGGCACTCTTCACATGTGGCCCCATAAATATAATAATTATATTAATATTATTATAATATAATTACTATAATATAGTTATATTCTCACAATAATAATACTATAATTATATTATCAATAATTATTATATCACAATAATTATATCATCACAATCTTTATGTTGTCTATGTCGGTCTGAAGGAATCCGACCATAGCTACAATAACATTAACAAATACTTATACATTTTGTAAGAACAATTGTAACTAAAATATATGAAATTTTAAACTGCTTGAAAGTTGAGTTTAGTGGTTTGAATATGTATAGGAAAATTGTAAGTAGAATTGTCAATAAAAGGCACAACAAGTAAAAAGGCACTCTCCTAAGAAAATGGTTTGATCGTCTTGCTTTGGAACATTTAAAAGTAAGACAACCTATGTTGGTATTTCTATCTTAAACTACATGTGCAAGTATTATATATATTTGTTTAACAATGTTTTCCATTTTGTGACACATTTAAAAGCTACAATCGGTTTGAATGAGAGTTTTATTTGAGGCAATTGAATGCTTTTGTATGCTAATTGATTGTATGTATAAAGAATTAGAAGAGAGCGAAAACATATTGTTTAATAATGTTTTGAAATTATTTTGAAGAGTATATGCACATGAAAAGCTATAAATATTCTAGCTGGTAATTATAAATGTAGCCAACATGTTTTTTGACATATGTGCTTGAAATAACACGGGAAGAATTTGAACAAAAAAGAGTGCATGGATTGTATATTTTTTGGGTGGAATTAAATTACATGCAAATAAAGTAGTGCATATTTCAAACGAAACCATATTTTATTTGAATGGATTAAATAAAAAGGGAAAAATACATTTATCATTGTAGGGGATGAAAAGCTATCCATATACATAGCATTGTACTAGAAGCTTAATAATATGGATATGTAACAGTACATAATGAGTTTAAATTCCCAATTTTACGCAAGCTTTAGGGTTGTAACGACAATTCTTTATGTTTCTTCACCCCCAAAAGGATTCCTTTTGATGTTAATTTCCAAGAGAAACTGACAATTGATACCATAGTCCAAGATGTGTTTGGTAGCATCAAGCTCAACTACTAGAAGTTGAAAGTCTTATGAAGGTACTCTTGACAAATCAATTGATGGTCTTCAAATGCAGTAAATTTAAGTAATTCACCTATATAACCTTTCAATTCCATCTTGAGCATGTAGCTTTAAGTGTAGTTAGAGAGCTTGGTAGAACATTTGGGGCACTGAAATTTGTTGGTTGAACAATGAACAACTTTTTTCTTACATTTTTTATTGGCCACTACTAGTGGACAAGAAAGGTAGTAAAAGTTCTCCAAGTGCAATTTAGTGATATTCACCTTTACACAAATAGGGTTTTTGTTGGGAAACCCTTTATTGGAAATAATAGAGATATCTATTGGATCTACAAACTTGTGTGGGGAAATATGGCCTTTTAACAAGGTTACAAAAGGTTAGTCATTCCCTACAACTGTATACCATATTTGTAATGTAGACGCTTTAGAAAAAGATGAATTGATTATAAAAGATGTTGGAAAGGTGCTATCAATATTTTTTCCATTCCATGATATAGACGTGCAAATTTGATCAAAATTACAAGTGGGGCTAGTTGGACAAACATATCAAAGATTTTTTTGCCTTCAACTTCACAATGGAGACCCCATATTGTAACATCTACGGTACAATTTGACATGTTTTTTTATTTTCATTGTACACTTCTTAGTCCTAGTGCCATCTCTTTTTCATATGGATGATGAAGGAGTGAAAGATACAAGTATTCCAATGACATCTACAAGGGAGTCTATAGGAAATACATCTAGTGAATCTATGTTCTTTAAATGGAAGCTATGCTTGGGTATTATAGAGTCTGGACATGTGGAAGGAGTTATTGTTGATGACCTTAGGAGGACTATTTTGTATCAGTTTATCGAGCTGCTATATTTTGTATCGACAACTTTAATGTGACCGCCAAAGATCTTATATAGACAACTAGGAAAAAAAACATCGTAAAACTCATCTACTAGTTCATTAAAACAAGTCAGAAGGATTTCAGAGTTGTCTTTATCTATGAATTCAAAGATAAAAACCTTCCCATCATGGCCAAAAAATTTATATTCGTGGAATAAAGTTTTTTTTAATGCCCGACCCTCAATAAACCAGTGCCTGTGGTATGGAGTCAATGATCTAATGGGGAGTGGTTGAAAAGGAGCCATGTTTTGTATGAAATACTCTATAGTTGGAGAAGACCCTGATGCATCTTTAGATGTCAAAGATCAAAGGTAGTTAGTAACTTGAAGGAGTGGAATCAGAGATCTAACTATCACTACATTATTTAAGAGTATATCAAAGTTATCAATTAAGAGTTCATTGCAAAGAACGGAGATAGACAATTAGCAAGGAGATTTAGTCAGGAAAATAAGAACCAGTAAATGGTAGTGTTCAAGAAAGGGCGTATGTGAAGCTATGGAGTATATTAATTCCAAGAATATTCCTTGAGGAAAATAATAGATCCCTTCACTAAAGCCTCTTTAATGACAAGATCCTTTAATTTGTCTAGAAGTAGAGAAGAATCAGTGTGTGTACCATTAGAGAGTTGTAGTCAGTATTTAGTACATGTAGAATGAGGTTGTTGGATGGAGTGTACAAATGTAACTTGTAAGTATGGATCAGTAATATACATGCATACAAGAATCTTAGCAAGTGCGCCTTTTGTTAAAGTTATCATCGTGAAGTATAATGTCAAAGGAATAGAGTAGCCTGCAAGTAAGTTGAAAATTGGTGGTTAGGTTGTGTAAGAATAATTAGTTGCGAAATGAAGTTAAATTTGAGGTGAATTAGTTTGAGCACGATATACTCAAATAAGTTTATTTAAAAAAAAAATCAATACATTGTTAGATAAATTGTTGAGTTTCATTTTTTCCCTATTATAAATTAGTTGTGAGTGAGGATATAGGGTGTTTTTGTTTTTATATAAAATTGCATATGATAACATTCTCTCTATATAAACAAGCCAATTTAATAATACACCAGCTACAAACAATTACATTCTTAGAAAGAAAATTTATTTAAAAGAGAGATTTTTTAGTTTATTATAGCAAAAATTTACTTCCACGTCTATAAATAGGTCACATAGTATGAAAATAAAAGTCTCTCTAGTTACACTAGATAATCTGTATAGATAGTTGTTCTTAGATTACTTAGTAGGAAGGTAAGGCAAATAATCACATTTTGTTCATTGTAGCAAAAATTTACTTCCACGTCTGTAGATAGGTTACATAGTGTGGAAATAAAAGCCTCTCCAATTAAATTAGATAATCTGTATAGATCGTTGTTCTTGGATTACTTAGTGGGAAGGTGAGACAAATTATCACATTTTTTTTAAGTATATATCATATACATGAATTATGGAGGGTGTTGCACCATTTGCGCAGTGTTGATCATAATACATCTCTCTAATGAAAGTGAATAGCGCCTCCAACTTAGTACAACTATCTTGAAGTTTTATGACGTCTTCTTCTTCCACAATAGACAGAAATTGGCATTTAGCTTTGAAGTTTTTCCCAATATCAAAGTAGTTGGTCGATTAAACCGAAGATAGAGATTGGACATTAGTTGTAAGACATCTTGGTTTATTCATAGAACAACATTATTCTGGTATTTTAGTGGTTGCTTCCACTAGAATCTAAGGGCTACTAACATTTTTTGTTGTATCTCCACGTAAGACTTCAATGATTTCCTGACTATTTGTATTTGTTGCCATTTCTTGAGAGCAATGAATGTAAATATTGTATAAGTAGTAAGTCAAAAAGTAATCGCGGTGGGTGTAGCAGTAAATATCTTCCTACGTGGACCTATAATGGAGTGGTATTATATTATACATTTGAATTAAAAGAAGTAAAATAAGCATCAACAAATGGTTAGGTGATTTTTTTTCAAGATTATATATTGGGTAATAGAGATTGGTTGGCAAAGTAAATGTAAATAGCTTCATAGAATGCAAATTTGTATTAAGGTGTATGAGACCAATATTCAATTTTGTAGGAAACATTTAATGCTTTGTAAAAAAACATAGCCAAATTTGATCAAAATTAGCTTCAAGGAATTATTATACTATCTAAATTAAATTTGTTTGGAAACTACAAGTAGAACAATTTGTTGTAAGAAAGGAATTTTTCGTTAAAACGTAATGATATATAAATCATGTGCCAATAAAAATTTGAAAGGTACAAGCATACCTATTAAGGTTGGTAGGTTGTTTACAAAGTCTGACACCTTTAACAACTATGTCTAGACCAAATTGTTGATTTTGAAATCACGTTGCCTGCTCCTATCGATCAATCAGACAAGTTAACAAAATGTAAGTACAAGTGTATTATTGGTAAAAATCTCATGTGTTTCAGATTTTAGAAACAATCTTATCTAATTCACATGAACTTTAAAACCAATCTGAAACAAAAAAATAATCAGAAAATTAAATTAAGCATAAAGACAAACCATGGTTTCATGTGTAAATTTTTTGTTCAAGTTATATCTTGTTAAACTTGAGTGGAATCTATTTTAGGGTTTTAACTATCAATTTTTACAGACTGAGTGACATATCACATGCAAATTATAAGAGTCCACCAACATTTATAAATTATTTCACTACTTTATTTTTCAAACAGTTAAATATCAAAAGTATTTATGTATCAAAAAAATTATCAAAAAAAACATGACATAGAAAAACTAATATCCACAAATCTGCCAAGAGTGACATGAATGCAATTATACAACATATATAACAAACAATTAAAAGTAATGTTCCAATGGGGTAAGCAAATAATTTTTTTTTGGCTTAGTTGAATAGGAAAACCAACATGCACAGATCTGACAAAACTCAAATGAACTTAGATAACCAACAATCTTAAAATAATGCTTATAAATGCATTTGATGTGAATGACTTTTGTGTATGAGATCAATTAACATATGTTTCAAATTCTCAAAAATACCTGATCTCTTTTTTCTATGTATTGTAAAATAATAAAGTCTTGAATGGATTTGAAATACAAGCCAACAACATCCATTTTTATACAATTTCTTCCAAGGAGTTAATACTTTGTTCTTATCACAGCAAGTCTTCTAGGGGGAGTGTATTAATGAGCATCTGAAATGGATGGGTTCCTAGAAGTTATGGGATCTCCTTTGTGTTCTCTCACGAAGCCTTTCAAAGTCTTGGTCATTCCCAGACTCTAATGGTGGATTTTCTGCACAATAAAAGTAGGTGAGTTATTAACCCTTTGTAGAGATAAAAGATAGGATTTGGAGGTATACTTGTAAGGAAACATTCATGAGAAAAGTTCAAATTTGTATGTCTGGTTGTAAGGAAAGAATTGTTAGAAAGTTTTTTGGTCATTCTGGACTATTATCATATTAGCTATAAAAACTATTCAAAATTGTGTCTACTATTTTGTTTTCATTTATATTAGTAGATAATGTGATTTCTACAAATAAAAATATAAAATACTTTTTGCATCCTTATATTGTGTCATTGAAGAAAGAAAAATAAAGAAAATTCAAGTGATGGATAATAATGATGACTTTGAAAAATGTAGCAGAGAAATTTCTCTTTATTCTCTTATTAGTAAAGAAAACAGAGATACAAACAGGAAATGCTAGAAAAATAAAAGATGTGGGAATGGTAGGAGAAATAAAAATGTCTTGCATGGACTCAGAATGACAAAAATATAAAATATTTTTTTGTATAGGATAAATAAAAAAATGAAATTATTTCTAAGAAGAGCAAAGTGAAAGGGGATTTTGATTAGCCAATATGGGTTCAAGAGAGAGCTAGTGAAATGGAAATCTGTATAATGAATGGTCAATACCTTTACTTTAATATATCCATTGTCTTATTAGTCCTATAATTTGTTCATATGCACAATAGGAAGACATAGTACCTTGATGAATAAAATGTCCTTCATGTAGTATTCTGAGACATGCATGTTTCTCTTCGAATTTGAGAGTCACGAGTATAATTTACTCTTATCAGACATGAGATATACCCATATTCCGAAGCACAAAGTGTTTCCTTTCTCCTTTTGATTCAAGATTGGAATCTTTACTTCAACAAACTATTTGAATTCAAATCCTTCCAAACAATTGATGTGATTTTTAGTTTTGGATAGGGAAATCAACATAAAATTGAGGTAATAATTTGAAGGATTATATATTTATTACCAAAACACAGCTTAGAACTTATAATGAATAGCGAGTTCTCCGAGTATTATGAACTCGAAAACAGTGAAGAATCTGAGCAGTCTTATTATACATTCCTCGAGTTACATCCAGAGTAAGATTTGGGGCCATATTCTACAATAAATGATTGTGGGAAAATATAAGAAGACCAAAACCTCATTCTAAATAACCAGAATGAAATATAAAAAAAGTTGGTATCCTAGATCTTATCTACAACTATCTAGTTCATCTTTCCTAAAGCCACAAAAACATTTGGCTATCAAAATATCAAATCTAAAACTATAAGCTCTCTTGCAAAAAGATATAGGTCACCATAAAATCTAAATCATTTCTATTATCCTCAGTTTTTATTTAATTTTGTCAATTTAATGAAAAATCAAATGCAACCAATGTTAATGCAGAAACCAAAACATAAAAGTCTTGAATAAAATAAGAACAAACACAACTCAAATGAAGACATAACACAAGGATTAACATATAAGAGTATTGCAGATTTGTGATCTCCCATCGAATCTGTGCTTTGTGAACTCCTCAATTTCTAATCGTTTGTTGTATTTTCTCATGGTGTTTTTGTTGCTATTTGTAGCCGGACAAAAGAAAGGTGGTGATGATATAAATCCCAAATATCTGCACAGCGTTAAAAAGATTTATGAGCCATATCTAGCAAATCCATTGCGTTTACAACATTAATGGGGGTAAAGGCATATCTATCTTTATTTTTCACCATTCAATGCTATTGTAAAGACCTGTGTCAAGGCTGAACGACTATGGTTGATAGCCATAAATGGAAGATGAAAAAGCAAGAGCTCACTGGAATATGACAATTCTTACAACATGGGAAAATGTTATGCAACTGTTCTATAATAATAAATTTACATAATGGAACTTACACACCATAAAATATCAACCTTGTAGGGGACGGCTTAAACGTCACACACTAAGCTTTGACTGCTTAGGTGGCTGAACCCACTCTTAACCTATGACGTGACATTCCCCGTTCCCAGCAGTACCGTTATTAGATTTATTGGTTCCAGTGTTTCTTTGGCCTAATGACCCGACCTTGTTATTAGAAAGAGTCTGAATTGGAATCTTACTATTTCTAAGAAATATAAGAACCAGTTTGCCTTATTCAAATTTATCCTAATGTGTTACCCCACACCATTTGCTTTTGTATTTAATTCATTTGCTGACGTATTTAATTTGTAAGAAACGCGAAAGTAGCTCAAATTTCTGGTATACGATATTGTAAGTTTTTTTAAATAGATTGGAGCGAAGCAAAACCATTTTTCAAGTCCATGTTTCGTTATACATCGACAAAACTTCTAACTGATTTATCTATTTGTTATTACAAAAAACAACAATTTTGATATTTAGATATAATGATATTCTTGTAATGTTTAGCAGCTTCATGTATATAGGTATATTATAGATAGAAATAAAGATATTAATTTTTATTTATTTATTTTATGTTTGATTTTTTTGTGTATTTATTTATTTGTTAGGGTTGCCTGGTTGGATAATCTTTGAGTAGACCTTTTATGTATGATTGTATCAAATAACATTATAACTTGAGTTATTATGAGAAAAAATGATAACCTTGCGCTAGAAATCTTATGTGTTGCACCATAAGTGATCCATAGAAGTCTCATAAATAAATCTTACGAGCATATGACACCATACGTGACCCATAAGAGAGGTGGTTCACAAAAAAAAGGAATGTGAGAGTTTCTTTTAGTATTCTAGTGTTAGGTAGAAGATATGCATGCGAACATCCTCCAACAAGTGTGTTGAGTAGAGGTTGCATTAGATTGGAATAAATGCATTTGAGAGAGAATAAAGTGTCATCTAGTACCATGGTATTGGAATAGGATTGTTAGCAAAGAACTGAAGTTAAAGCAATTAACATTAGATGTATTTTTTTTTTAAAGTGAGACCTGTAAACTTGAGCACCAATGCAAGATTTAAGAGTAACATCATTTTATGCAAGTTTGACTTGTGAAAAAGGTGAGCAAATAGAAGCACCAAACTTGAAGCGATTTTTAAGAGACATGTAAGTAAATTTCTTGTAAAATATAATTTAAACTAATAAGTAACTTGGGTGCCATTTTGGCAAGATGTTGACTAGAGCATTGTCATGGTTATAGGAAAAGTTATACATTCTAGCTCACAAAGATTCATGAAGAAGCAAATGGAAAATAATATGAAAAGGTTGATAGAGATCATAGAAAACATATTTTGTTTAATTTAGTCACTTGGAAAAATAGATAGAAGGGATGTAACATGTTGAAGAAAGAAGAGATCCTATGGACACTTCTGCAAATTGGATCTTCATTTTTAAGGCAAATTGAAAAGGGAATCATAGTGAATGATGTGCTAATAGGTTTATAGTGACACAGCTAACATCAAATAAAGTAAAAAAATAATTTCCTTGTAGGAAATAACTAATTGTTGTAAGGAACAATTGTGGTATAGTAAGCCAATGTCCCTATGCAACTTTCTTAAGTGCAATTTCTACTTAAATTTAAGTATGTGGAGTGTTCCCATGGGAATTATTAATTACGAAAAATGATAAATTGGAACCTTTTCCTAATTTAGTGGAGTAGCCACTACTTAAAAAAATGAGAATAAGGTTTTAAGAAACGAGGGGCTAGAAATAAGCGGCAACTGCTTATTAAGAAAAATAACACATGACTCCACAATTTTTTCCCTCCTTTTTATTTGCCTCCTATTTTTAATCTTAATTTAATCTATAAAATTTATTATTAATTATTTCATTTAAACATACTATTTAGGATGACTACTAAAACATAAGAAACAAAATTTAATAATCATGTGGCTACTAGCTCCACAAATTCTTGCTAAAAAAATTGAGCAGGAACTACTAGCCAAAATAAGCTAAGAAAGTGCATGGGGAGTTTCCCTAAGATAACCAAATATAAATTGTGTGAAGGTTAACATGCCCTATATGCAACAAATGACTAGTTAAGGAAGACAAGATGTTGCTAATGTTGAAACTACAATAAATGACAAGTTTACTTTAGTGAAGAATGTGGTAGGTAATTAGAAAAAACTAGGAAGAAGAATAATGTTAATGGATAAAGCCATTAGTGCAATGGATAAAGTCGCAAGGTGTGGTACAACATATACTATTCTAGAAAATGTGTAGTATGATGACCAATATTAAAAGGTGATGAAGATGAGTTTGTCTATGGATATCAAAAGGGTGTTCTAAGGTTTAGAGAAATATAGAGAGGTCATGTGCATAACCAAAAGAAGAGCGAATGATCATGGATATTGAGGATAAGGGAATAGAATCAATGAAAATAATATTGAAAGAAGTAGCATTAGAAAATTACAATATCCAAATTATTTAGACCTAAGGAGTGTAGGTATTAATATTTGTGAGACCCCTAAATTGTATAATTTGTTTAAGTTTTTAATGCTCCCTCACTATTAAAATCATCAAAACCTTGAAAAGGTCCTAAATGTATTAGTCTCTTCTAAAATTAATCAATCATACAATTCTTTTTTTTGCTCGATAATAGCCCCAGGCCTTGATATTTTTTTATTAATCCTTTTTAAATAATTTTTTTTACGTTTCTCCATTCAAATGGGCACTGGTAGGAAAGAACGAAGCAAAGGTAACCTCCAGTCTTTCCCAAGAACCATTGTTCCTATAATTAAAAGTACAATTTACGAAAGATAGGGGCATACCCCTATGTACATCATATAGATGGCATACCCTTATTCTTTTGTAAGTTTATAAAGGGATTACATGAATATACATCCTTGGTTTACACCTTTGGATTTGTAATTTACAATCGTTTAGTGCCTTTGCACCATCAGTATTCAATTAATAAGAATATTGCCTTGCTTGGTTTCACCTACATTATGATGAAGACATTTTTGGTTTGATCTTCTGCCTCCATGCGCATATCTACCCATCTGGGAATTCTTAGACCTGAAATACCACTTTGGCTAAGATCGATATTAGAGCTTTAAGAAATATAATTATAGAATAAACTTAAATTTTGAAAGTTAAAATTTGAGTTAAGAATGGAAGTTTTATACCATATGAGATTCAAATGTTTCAAGTTTACCTTAACCTGGAGTGAAAAATTTGGAGCTTCTTCTAAACAGTACCTAGCTATAGAAAATAGAATGGTATCCACCAAACCCTTTGAGCTAAAGCTTTATTAGTGCTCACAATAGAAGAGAAACCCTTACCATACTCTGTCATTCACTGCCTTATACATGTTAATAGTTAGGAAAGAAGAACTATAACACATTTTATAAATTTTTAACAATACAAAGAGATCCCCCTATAATAGTTATAATTGAGAGAATAGTTATAGTCGAGACTACAATAATTTATTCACTCCACTATTTTGAGCCTTTTATTAAACATGAGTCAGGGTATATCCTCTCAAGATCTATCGAAATAAAAAAAACCGCTTAGAAGCTTAAATATTTGTTAAATCAAGGGCTTACCATAACAAGGGATATCTATTGGAGGCATAATATGATATCAATTGGGTTTCTATCACCTTGTTAATTCAGTGTGCCTACGTAGCTTAATCTGTTTGGAGATAGGGGAAAGGATTAAAATAGGTATTATAATTAATTTAGTGGAGATTAAAATAAGGTTAAGGGCTAATCTAAAAAATAGAGTAGCATTAAGGCGCTTTGATGTTCCTACTGGTTTCAAGATATAGCACTTTACTGATAATGATTAGAAGAAGAATAGCTAACAAATTTATTGCTCATTAAGATCTTATAATTATACTACTCTCTCGCTAAATAGATCATACCATAATGAAGGGAAGCAAACATACTCATGTTGCATTGTACATAAATTTTTTTGCATGCTAAACTATACAAGTAGAGTGTTTGGCATTTTGATAGTGCTATATACATATATGTATGGTACCTTATATGGCATATTAATATACATTTACATCTTGTATACATATTTCATATATGAAAGTACCAAATATGTAACAGAAATGTATATAAGATAAGTTCTGGTTTAAATTTGTTAATGCAGTATTTGAGAAAATGTTATTTGTTAGGGGCATTGCAGTCCCTAACATTCCATGATAGGGTCTTCATTGACCCTTGGGGGGGAACTTCCCCCTCCCTGCATGAAATAGATTTGTTATCTTGGTTTGATTTTCCATGTTCCCATATTTAATCCTTAGTTCAGCTAGTGAATTGTTGCCTCTCTTCTTAGTAATTTTAGCACAATCAGGGATGGACCCCTTATCATCAATAATGGAAATACCCAACTCAGGGTCATTCTCTCTTGCATCAAGCTCAACCAGTTCATTTTCTAGGGTGTGTTGATCATTTTCCATAACATCCAATTCTCTGATTTTGATAATAAGTGTTGCTCTTTCAACATTAATTTTATCCATATCTATAAAATCTTCAAGAATGTCATCCAAGATTTCATTTAGTATTTCCTCGGACACATTATCAGACTGGTTTAAAGCCCGTGTACAGGAAGGTTTAGTAGATTTGGACATACCAATATCCATATCAAAGGGAATTTTGCTAAGGGCTGGTACAAAGGAAGGAATAAGATCCAGTAGGGAATGGGAGACAACATCAAAGGGGTCCTGAATTGGTGCTACATGGTTTGGTAAAATAGGTTCCATGATTGAGAAATCAATGAGAGGGCCAAGTGTTGGGTTTAGAAATTTTGCAGGAGGGAGTGGCTGTATAAGGGGGTAAAGACAAGGAGAAAGTGTCCTAGCAGCGAGCAAGACATGTGCTAAAGGCCTAGATTGTGGAGAAGGGATATCACCTTCTTCTAGATAGTCCTACTGCTCATTATTATGCTTGATGGTTGAGGGTTTATGAATGTAAGGTCTGTGGTTGGAAGAGGGAGGGGGGAAGGGGGGGTTGCAGACACAGTTGAAGATNGAAGGAGATTGACTGGTGCTTTCCAAGGGGGGGGGGGAGTTGGAAGGGCTGGAAAGTCTGTCAGGTGTGATATAGGAATCCTTGGAATAATCAGGGTTAATCAAATCTTCCAGAAGCCGAAGAAGCTTAGATGTATAGGGAATACTAGTGAATTTATCATTGGAATCTGAAGTAAAAATAGAAAAAATTCCCACATTGCCCTTGTATATTTTTGGTTGCAGATTATATATGAAATGGTTTATAATAAATTTAATGGGCTTTAGATCTTTGGGGATATTTTCCATAAAAAATTTAACAGTGGAATATTCCATATAGCGGTATTCAAAACTAAACAAAGTACCAATTTGCGTACCTATTTTCCTCAAGAAACTATGATGCATTTATTCCACAGGGTAATTTTTAAAGCATACCCATTTTAGTGGGTTCATGTCATCATGTAAGCTATCAATGAAATTAGGTTTCCATTTCATGAATTTCACATTGATACCTCTAAAGAAGATATTCTCATATTCTAACAATACATAGACTAATTCTATAGTAGCAAAGTCTAAATATAGAGCATTTTTATTAATAATGTTTATACTTACCTGGGATCTTAAAGCCACCTTAAACCAATCTACGAGAGAGGAGATATGATTGTGATCCCCTTCCCAAATTTTATAGATTGTGAGACACACAATGTTCCCATATTTTCTTAGAGATGTTATTGCTAATTATAATGGTAGATCCATTGTCACAGCTTGGGGGTTTTCCCGTGTGGTTTTTCACTCCATTGTTGGGTTGACTTTATTTTTGTCTGGATCCCAAAGGAATAAGATTTAACCCTATTGTGACCTTCGATGTGCTATTATTCTCCTTTTTAAGCATAAATCTTTGCATTATATGAAGAGGTTTGTTTGTAACTCTCATCCAGCCCATATTCTCTGCTTGTACTGCAGATTGTTTCCGGTCTTCATTGGATTTGCTATTAGGGTTTTCCATTCGAGATTGTAGAGCATATTTAGTGAGATTGAAGTAATCTCTATGATTTGTGCCTTTTTTATATTGAAACCTAGTGGAGGTTTTGCCTTATTGATCGTGCCATTGATTATTGTCGCCTTTTGATAATTTCAAGCAATCCAACCTCCCTGAAAATCCGTATATGTTTTCTTACTGTTAATGAGATCATCTTCTTCCAAAACCCCAAAAAGGTTAGAGATTTTCACTACATATTTTGTCCTAGAGAAGTGCTTAGTTTTTAGATCATTTCTAGGTTCGAAATATATAGCTTTCTTATGTGTGGAGATAGTATTATCTAGCCTCCAAGGGTATCGATTACATAAAGCGTTTCCTGTCCTTCTAGGGCATCGATTATTCTACTTGTCTTTTCGCTTGCGAGCCATGATTTTAATGACATGCACACAAC
This sequence comes from Thuja plicata, assembly GCA_018584345.1. Classification (NCBI taxonomy): domain Eukaryota; kingdom Viridiplantae; phylum Streptophyta; class Pinopsida; order Cupressales; family Cupressaceae; genus Thuja; species Thuja plicata. The sequence goes on from MU224706.1 coordinate 786,784, forward strand.
CATACAATTATTTAATCTTAGACCACTTTATTATTTCTTTTTGGATCAAAATTCTTAAGTTTCAAAGGGATACCTCAACATGGAGAGCTATTTGTTCTTTTTTTGGAAATGGTTGTAAGTGTTGGAGTACGATACCACTGAGAGGGGGGAGAATCAATGGTTGAAACAAAATAATTGTGAAGATTATTAATCAGCTGATGGAGATGATGAGAACCGAGTGATACCGAGTATACATGGTTGTAGAAATAGTTAGATTAGTTCTTATTTGTCATTGATGTCAAGCAATTCATTACTGATTTATATTGAGTTACCATATCATAAGAAGAAGTTAAATGGGTGACAAATATAGATCAGACAATGATGAAGTAATGTTGATATAGTTTTTTGCTGCTATATATAAATGATGTTATCAAGTCGGTACATTTGATTGATTAAGTCAGAGATTGCAAAGAGTTAAGTTATGACTGAAAAGAGTTACTCTACAGAGTTAGACAGAGTCAGTTGTTATAGAGTTGTGTTAGTTGGTTTCAATTATCGAGCACTGAGAATGAGTTAGGCACCAAGAAATGAACGAAGATAGTTACTGAGTTGTAAGATCAAGTACATGATATCGATTGAGAATGATGATAAGATTGAATTTAATACGAAGCTATAATGATATGGATATTGATAAGGATAAAGAAAGTTTGTTAAAATATCTACGAGCGAGAAAATTTAATGAGAAGATCTAAGGTGAAGATTAAGTGGTTAAACCTGATTGTTTGAGTTCCATGAAAAAAGTTCAAGTTACAAGGTAAAAGTTAAACAATTTACCAAGCTGGGATTTGTGAAGAAGATGATCGAATGAATGAGAGAAAATAATGGAAAACCTAAGTAAGGAGATTAAGAGGGAAAATTTTGTCTATATAAAGGATGAGAACTAATGAGAGAAGAGATGCCGGTGAGTTGAATTGAGAAGCAGAAGAAGCTGAAAAATATAAGTTACCAAGTAGAGAAGAGAAGCAGAAAGAGCAAAATCTACAAGCTAGAGCAGAGACAAATGGAGTATGTGATGCCAGTATTCATGTGAGCACAAAGGATCTGACCCAAGCAAAGTTAGTTGCTATATTTATAGATCAAAGTTATCTATTGCTTATTAGCATTTGTAACAGAGAAAATATCTTAACTGAGTGGATTTAACAGTCCTATTTGTAAATCCTATAAGTAGGTTACATTCCAAAAGAGTGTTTAAATACCTCTAACAAGGCCACTCCTAATAGTGTGAAGATCTTAACATATCTGAGGTAAATCCCCTAACAGGGTCACATCTAACAAATTTGTTTGTAATCTTTAACAGGATAAGTTCTTAACCGAGCCTACTTCAGAAGGGTATATTTTTTATTGTGGGTCACAATTCCCACAGAGGTTTTTCCTTTATTGGGATTCCTCATTAAATCTGGTGTTAAGTGAGTTTGAATGATTGATTTGCATATTATGAGATGTATGGTTGTTTAAGTTATTAAAGTTATTGGAAATAAAAAGATAGAGAGTGTTAACAAAACCAACACAGAAAAAAATATTCATAAGAAGCCCTCAATTTTCAATTTCCCATTTTGAGTATTATATTTTGATAGTATGTTCATGTGGGTTTGCCTGAATCTTGTAATGATCAAGTGAATCTACAAGAAGTGCATGACAACTTGAAAAAGATTCAAAATCTTATTAAATCCACTTCTCTAAATTAAAAAATCTATTACATAAAATATAGATAGAATATCTCATAAACTACCATAAAATAGGTTAGAAAATAATTAGTTGAGCCTATTAAGTCCTCAAATAAAAATCAACAAAAAATTCTATGGGAAATGGGGAGATTATAACTACCATGCCAAAATTAGTTGGTTTATTTCCATCCATATGACTTGCTCCCCTAGTCTAATTAAAAACTTAAGGAAATTCCTCTTGAAGTAGAAATTAAATCATTAGTAAACAAGTCCAATAAAATGAAGGCATATGATGAAGACCTAAAATTACAACATGAGGAAGCCAAAATATTGGTCTACATATATATTTTTAAACAATACCATAATAGGAGACACAAAACACCAAAGATAACAACAACCCCAAAATAAGAAAGATTTATATGAGATAGTTCAAGATGTCATATTTGAAGAGATCAAACCTAATTCTCAATCTACACTAAATTTTGAGATGCAAATAAAATAGCAATGTGAAGTACCCCCACTACTACAATGAAAATCGTAATAGTGAATGTATGGGTTTCATTGCCTCTAATAAAAGTAATGTAAGAGCATCCCTAGACAATGTGGTAATATTGAATCATTATGAAAATGTGGATTTTTTTTTAAAACTTTAGTTCAGTTTTTCTTGTTAGTTGGAGTTATTAGTTTATGTCAAAACTTGAAATTGGGTTTTATAGTTTTTGGAATAGTTTAAGTAACGGTTTTTTAGTGTAATTAAAATTTGAGAAGAATTTAATGAAAAAATGATAGTCAACTAGTTTGAGAGCATCTACCGGGTGGATAGTTGTGTACAGTTTGGATTATTTTCATGCACATGGAAAGTGATTTAGAGCTTGAACTAAATAAAATTATATCTATAAGGATTTTGTGAGTCCTTGATGATAAGCCTTGAGTACCACATGGACTTTTTTTTCCTTTATTTAATGTGTACTTGTATATTATTTTTGGTTGATGCCATGTTACATGTGGTATTAGACTATATACTATATTGTGGCTAACATTGATAATTGGAAAATGTGTTGGTGTTATATGTAATATATTTTAGATTGAAGGAAGATAAGCAAAGAGGTAAGAGAAAGATCAAATAGGTAGAATGAAAGAAGTGTGAGACTATGTGGTATAGGATGAAGGTCCTGAGTATAGAACATGGAGTAGTGAGTATGGATAATTTGGCGTCTATAGAAATGGTATAAATTTTGGGCTAAGGCAGATGAAGTAGACACACCAATACAAGATTGAATGGTTGCAGTAGTGAGATGAGATACTATAGAAGAAAAATATTTGGAGAGGTCCAACATAGGGGCATATAATGATGAGGAGCTATTTGTCATTGCACTGATGCATGTGTGTCATTTATGGTGTAGACATATGATTAGAGGTATTACAACTACACTAAAAAATTATATTTAGAAGATAAAATTTGATGGCCCTTTAAGGGTGAGGGATGATTATAAACATACAAATCACAATGAGAGTAAATATAAGGTACAAGTTTAAAAATATGTAATTTTAATATCAATCCTTCATATATCTTATGAAACATTGGTGAATTGATCTTCTAAAAATAATAACACAGGGGCTTCACTTAGTAAACCTGAATCATATCATGATTGTTCATGGCATATTAAATAATCCCCCTATTTTAAAAAATTATTTCCCCAAACTTCTTTTTTTTCACCCCTCTCTAACACCCATCCAATATCCCCCACACTTTTTTTCCTATATAAACCCTCACCCCCACCCCAAAAAACCTCCTCCCCCCTATTTAGGCAATATATTGCCCCCCTTTTTTTCTCATTTTAAAGCCCCCAACATTAATGCATGTGGTATTGTATTGCCCGTGAAGACCCTGTGAATAATAAGCACCAAGATGTACGCTCCAATAAAAAACTTAAAGTTGTAAAAAATCCACAAAGACTAGAATAATAATACATTTTTTCAAGAACATTATTTTGAAAAGGAAAGGGCTGAAATGTAACTAAACACTCTCAATAAGTCAATTGTAGTTAGAGGGATGAACTAGAATAAATTCATGAAGGAAATATGCTTTATCTCAAAACTAATAGATGTCCAAGCAAAGAAAATAAAATGTAGAGGCATAAAAAAGAGTTAAGAAATTTAGCTAGTTAAAGGTGAAAATAATATAAAAAATTTCACAACATAACTAGGGAAAGAGAGAGCTAAAAAGGTCACTTCTATCAAATTAATAGAGGATAATCTATCACTGATCCTAAACTCATTAGGGTTGAAAACATTCCTTTTTAGTAAATTACTTGGAATTTTGAAGGATTTAAACTTTTAGGAGAAAATAGACTCCTTATAGTTCATTCCCATCACTATCAAAACTGAAGCTAATCAAATTTTAATAACGTGTTTCACTGAGAAGATCAATTTGGATTCATTGTGAGTGAGCTCAAGAAAATCCATAAGGCCTAATGGATTTCATGTTGTCTTCATCTATAAATGTCGTTATGTCATTGAAAAATAAGTTGTGGTGGCTTGTGGTGAAGCCCAAAAACATAAAAGGTGCTAAAGGAGCTCAATTTTACTTTTATTACAATAATCCCCAAGAATGCTTTCCTTCAGTCTTTAATAAAAATTTTAAAAATACCCCTTTGTAACATTTTATATAAAATCCTCTTGAAGTCAAGGAAGAACAATCTAAAAGTAGAGCCCCCTTTTGTAAATTCCCAAGAATAAAGTGGCTTAAAATCTTAAAAAGATCCATCGTTGAAGGTATCAACACTAGACACGAATTCAATTACTCAATTTTTAATACAAATAAAAAATCTTAATAATGAATCTTAATTTAGAAAATCATATTATGAAGTATTTGAAGGTTCCTCATGAAATTCCCAAAGAAAGTTGGGTTCTATGATAATTGAGGGAATCTGTCTTAGAATGAAGTATAAGTTCAAGCTCTTTTGTATGGCTTCTTATTGTTCAAATCATACAACACTAACACAATAATAGTTAAGGGAAATTTCATGGTAATCCTTCCATTTATATAGAAAAGGTGCTCTCTCAATCAGAGAATAAACATCACATTGAATGAAATTAGTGTCACACTAGGTAGTTTCACATCTTTAATTTTCACTCATTACTATCAATGCCTGGCCTAGCCTTAGCAAGATATGGGAGTAATAACACATTTAATATTGTTGTTGGTATGATCATTCCACCTTCTATGAACATTCCTTGGCATCATTTAGAAATCAATTCCTATGTTGGAGTAATACTTCCCACATATTTGGTTTAGCTCAAGAGGGTTTTGGGGTCTCATTATTTTTTGATAGATTCTTCTCACTCCTTAGCTATATGATAGTCATTTATGTCACTCTCTTTCCTTTGTAGGCTCTTTGCGGCACTAAAAAGCTCATAGTGGAGTTGTTAATTCACTTTGGTACTGAATTATAGTAGATGGTCATCTTTGTGGTGATCAACAAAGCTAGATTGCGGAAAAAAATATTCTTCCAAGGTGATGGTATTACAGCTCACTTTAGAAGTGCTTGGCATAGATCTCATTGAAGGATTTATTTGATACAATGTCAATATTCATCTCTTCCATGTTTGCGTCTAAGATCTACACCATCATCATCAGTGAAAAGGAACTTACCAAGGCCATAAGACAAGATTACATTTGAAATAAGAGTACGAAATATGGAAGTAATTGTTGACAACATTTCTCTTGTAAGTGTCATACTCTTCCTCTCAAAGGACTCGAATGTCATAGATTTGTTTTCATTGATATTATTTCTGGCACTAGGCTTTGATTTAAATGCCATCGATTTATTTTTATTGATATTCTTTGTGGTACTAAGATTAGATTCATGATATAGAATAAAAAATTTAAATATTTAAGATTCTTAAAAATTGTTTTGGCACTCCATGAGCTTAAGAAGGCATTCTCAGCCAGCAATCAAAGTGTTCCAAGAGGATATTTTTTCAAATAGTTCAAGTGCCTTGCATATGCTTCCACATTTTGGATATCTTGAAATCATGGCACTCTATCAAAGAATTCTTCTAGCCATTATGTCGAACAACTCACGTGCCTTGTCAAAGCTTACACATTTTGCATACAAGTCTACCAGCCACTACAATAACTAACATAATTCCTTTCCATCGTCACATGGTGCCTGTCGATGCCCTGTTCTAAAGCTCCCATTTTCGCACGGACTGGGAGGATACTACGGATTGTATTTGCTTGATATTTTTTGGATCCTTTTCAAGAAATGTTTTTTTGCGCATATTCTGTAATCATCACATTCCACTCTACCACATTTCTTTGAGTCATCTCAGTTCATGCTTCCTGTCGATGCTTTTCCATCTCACGGGACACACCCTGGGATCTGATAGAATGTCATTTTGTTATGCTTTGATGGATGCATACACACTATTCCAAAATGCCCTTTTTTTAACTGCATCATAAGGATGTCATGTCTTCTATCTATTGCTAAAATCGATGGACAAGAGTGCCCACCTTTTTTATACCACCGAGCGCTTTCAAACTTCTAGGTGGGAAGTGTGTGAATTCAAATGTTAACAGTAGTTGTTATTTGAGCCAAACGGATGGGATAGAATGGACATTAGGCCAAAGAAACATTGGAACCAATAAATCTAATAACGATACTGCTGGGAACAGGGAATGTCATGTCATAGGTTAAGAGTGGGCCCGACCACCTAAGCAGTCAAAGCTTAGTGTGTGACGTTTAAGCCTGGCCACCTTGTACATGTCCTTTTGGCATATTTCACATCTTTCATAAGATGAAAATGACTTTATGGCCAAACATTATTCTCATAGGATTATGACACTTCTTACCATAGTTTTCATTGTTGCATTGTGCTTGTTGCCCCACTAAAACTTTCACAAAGCCTCATCTTTTCTTCCTCAGAGAATGATTCTACCAATCGAAGTTGGGTTCATAAATTTCATATAAATTATATTGTTGGAGAAACTCTAAAACACTGAAGATCAAGGCTTGATAGGAACAAAATGCTACTCTATGGTAATCTGTCTTTTCTAAGTTTTATGTAGTATTTTCAATTGACATGAGTGGGAAAATGACGACCTCTATAGAAAATGGGTGGACAACACAGTTAATGCATTGCTTTAGAGATAGTGTTGATGGTTGGGAAGATTTCAATGAATGTTTCTATAGACTAAACGAAATGTAAAAAATCCACAAAATGCAAAAATTAATGAGCCAAATTTGCAACATCAAATTTGTGCACAACTTGTTGACACATTTCAGCTGTAGTATTATTAATACTTATATGCTCATTAATTCAGACAATGATGGTTTAGGTACAACAATTTTAGTATGTTTTGTAATGCAGGATGGAATTCAGTATGTTCTGTAATGCAGGATTAACGACCAAAAATCTCCTGATAGTAGTCATCTCTCCAACACTTACAACTATTGATCACATCAAACAAGTTGGAGCATTCAAGAGTGGAAATTCCTATGACATAACTATCAATTGCTCTCAAACAAGGTGCAATGGCTATGTTGATAAGAAGATATGCTTGCACAATATATTTGGGAGGTGAGGGAAACATTGGGAGAGAACATGCATTGGTAGCGTTGGCATCTTTTTTTGTGTGATTGATGGTATTTTCCTTAAGGATGAGAAGAACAAGAGCAAAATGATGTGGTCATATTATTGAATAGAGCGCAATAGATTTGTGTTTCAAAATGCATGTCGCTTTTTCAAATTTGGCCCATATTAGTTATTTTCTACAAAAGGTGAGCCGACAAGAAATGATTTCTACAAAATGAGAATTTTAAAATTTGAGGTTAATCATAAAGGTAGTAGCAATAGGAAAAATGCTACCAATTTTATAAGAATAAAATAGATGACATTTCTAGCAGTATTGTGCAATGAATGAGTAATGAAAATGTTCCAGAGATATAGGAGAGAATTGAATACCTTGGCTTGTTAAAGAGAGAGTTGTTTTAGGCAAGATTCCTCTTTTTTCCTTATAATTTTGTATGGATTGTTTTTCATTTTGGAGTATCTCTCACAGGTGAATGACGGTTGAATGTGGAAATTATTTAACGACTTGACTCTGGATATTGTTGTAAATGTTAGGCCCTATCTTTTGACCCTGCCAATATCGATGATTGCTTTATATAACGTTAGGCCTTTGTATTTGTTTATGGTTATATCCCATGCCATTATGAGTAGTATTTGCCTTTGACTCCACAGAGATACAAGAGCTATTGGTATACTTTTGGGGTCTTCTTTATTCTATGCAAGGTCGCTATAATTATTGATCCTTGCCACAACATACATTGGAATATCAAGTGGTTTGGAACTAGGGCTATAAACAATTTCAATTAATTCACCAAGATCTTCATTAACAAGTCATTCTTGTGTCCATGTGTTGGTTGTGAGAATGATATGTTGTCCTCTATAAAGTAGCACCTATTTTTTGAGTTGTTCATCAAGACTCGCATTTTCCATTGTGTTCCTAGTGCTTGTTGCAGTACTCAATGCAAATGGGTGGTACAACATTTTTAGCATTCTTTGGTTGTGTAACTTGGTCACATAATTGTTGGAAAACAAATGCATTCAGTATTCAAACTATTCCTTCTCAATCAATGTAAGTTGGTTATCTATGCGTGTCATTAAGAGCTCCCAATCTTCCTACATTGGTTCAATATTTTGTATGTTCTGCAACATTTGGAAAAATTGTGCTTGTTTTTAAGTCTCTCCTTATTGATATAACATTATTTTTATTTTCACTACTATTGTGAACTGGTCCCATAATATTTTGGCAGTCGCACATGAGGTGTAGATAGGCTTGTCCATGACAGGAGGTAACTTATCAAAAGCGTGGGTGTCTACCAAATCTTTGGTCATGGAATCTCATCAAATGCAATGTATACTCATGCATTTTAACTTCTTTTAGTCATGGTTGGATGTGTAGATAAACTCCATTCAAGAATAGAGTTGGAAATTACATATGACGAAATCCCTTAGTATTGTATTCATTTATTGCATATGAGCCTATTTTAGGCCAATCGATAAAAACATCTATGTTCTCTGTGAGGCCTAGTGTTTGCTTAATAATATCTATCTTACTCTTCCTATTTGGCATTCTCCCCATAAATAGTGTAGTATATGTTGTGTTGTTATCAACCTGGTCTTCTTCGACGTGCATTTCATAATTTGATACCATTGTCTCCTTATCAATCTCAATAGTATGAAGCGTGCTTGAAATTTTTGTTCTTGCTTCAACGATCTCTACTAAGTTTTCAACACTTATGATAATTTCATTATAATATGGGTCATATCTTACTTTGTATTCCAATGCACCTCTAATGTGATCTCTACTTACATAATAATCATAATAATGCCCTTGTCCATGTAGTCTTCAAGCTATTAGTACATCTAGTTGCTCTATTCTATGGGGGAGAACATTTACAATGCCTCTTGTTAGGGATTTTTCTTGTATGAATCACAATGCTTGAAATGTCTATATGAACCTTGAACCTTTACTCCTGATTTAGAGACAAGAAAAGCCTAATTGCTAAGGACTAGATAAGGTCCTTCTTCGTTTTTGAGTTCCACAACTACTCAGGCAGGTTTTACCTTTAATGATGGCTGTTAACACAGTATTTGTTGATG
>MU224707.1:0-10683 GCA_018584345.1 Thuja plicata
GGTATCCTTATTTGTATTTGTCCTCTATTCCAAGTAGGAGGACATGTCACTATTTTGTATTTTCTTTAATAAGGAAAATAGATATTCCTCCTTAAGAGGAATCTCACATTTGTCACACACACAATATTAATGTGGCATTCATAGGAGAAGGGAGTTACATGCAAACTCCTCCACTCATCTCTACTTAAGAGATGCCTCTCACACACTTGCTCAGGTATAATCTTCTCCTCTCTCTCATTTCTTCTCTCAATCTCTCCTTTCTCTCATTATTGTATTGAGCTTATTGCTCTTATTCTTTAGGCTTTGTGCCATATTCTTATTATTCACAAAGGGGTTTTTCTTTGCTTTTCCCCTTACAAATTTTTTTTGGCTCTTTGTTGGGATTCTTAGAGTATTCTCATGTTCTTGGTGATTGATCTTGAAAACTTTATCTCACATTTGGTTTATGGTAAATTCCTTCTTGCACTTCATTTTCTTGGATTATTTCATGATCTTATTCTCATTCTTTTAATATTTCTAACAATTATTCACTTCAAAACTATAGATATGGTTCTTGTTATTTATTTTGGTCAACTTTACAGGAGGATGAATGGGAGTATCTTTCTGAATGTTCATTAACTATATGGTTTACAACAATGGTTATTTTTTCTAATCTATTTCTATTTCCAAAATGGATCTTACAGGTAGGAGCACTTGAAAAAATTGAGGCATTTGCAAGTTTTAATGGACCTGATTTATATGGCCTCCCTCGTAATACATCTAAGATCACCATGTAGAAATTATCTTGGCAAGTACCAGAGGAATATAATTTCAGTTTTGGGACAATTGCTCCGATGTTAAGTGGTCAGGAATTGGAGTGGTGTATGGTTGATTAAACACGTCAACACAATTCTTACATATATAATTCTTGTATCTCATTTAAAATGTGGTGAAACAAATATTGATATAAGTTAAGAATCATTTTGGAACCAATCGAAGTATTGAGGTATATCCAAAATATTCACTTGTTTATACTTCTAATTTATTAGAAATAGAATTAGACTATAGTCCTAGTTCATAATTTATAAACAAGGGTGATGTGTTTATTAGAATAAAAAGTACAGAGCTAGATGTGCTCATTAAAATGTAGGGAGAAAAAACACACCTACTTCTTACCAGAACAGAGACTCAATTACCTAGATGAGTCTTGAACTGGTATATGTATTATGTACTGGAACATTATAAATGACAAATAACCACAATTTTAGTATACTCCAATTGATATTGGTTTCCAAGATTATTTATACCTTAGTAGGCTTTGTGGTAAGTCAATAAGTAATCACAAGGGACTTGATTGGTCACACTGGATAGTCTACAACTACAATTATTCACTAAAGTTAATAGCATACAGTCATCTGAATATGTTGTTCGCATTTTTTTCTTACAGATATTTGGATGAAAGATTGTCTATTGAACAAAATTAATATGGAGCATAGATTTAGAAAGAATGAGTTCTTGGCTAGTTTGAAGCTACACTAGAGAAGTTTGAGGATAATAGTGATCAATGTAATGCACCTAATCAATCGATGAATAAGTGCTTGTTGGAACCCTTATGGTGAGGAAAGGAATATTGAATCTTCAAAACTTAAGATCTCTTTATGTGTTTGGAATCATATGGGTGCGTTCGGAAATAATTTTTTGCATTTATTGACTGTTGTTTTGAGTTTGATGTCTTCTTTGCAAAATCATCTCCCTTCGCAATTGAGTTTGGCGAATACTACAAAACAATAATTTCATTTTTTGGCTAACTATTTCACTCAAAATGCTATATTTTGCACATGCAGGCCATCTTGGTCTCCATTTAGTTTTATCTTTCTGACTCTTTGTAGTTGCAACAATATCTTGGGTCAGGTAGGGCCTTTTACTCAGTTCCTCCACCTTGCAAATGGGTAAAAGCACAAAGTTGTGTCATGTTTCAGGACCACTTATCAGCATAGCTAAATTTGAGTATTTCTAAATAAAAATTAATTTTTGTCAAACATATGGTCTAGCTAGATTCATTCTAGCTAAGCTAGATAAGTGGTTAAACTTTTCCAATTGGAAATGTCTATTAAATGCATGTTTTATACCAATTACCAAAGAAATAAAATTATTTTAGAAATTTGATGTTTCAATAACCCTTACTCCTTTTAATGATATTTTTAAAAAACATAAAAAATACCCTTTTGTAGATCTCAGAGTCAAGATTATTGTCATATAAAGTTTATAATATTTTGATTAGATCTAATATATTATAATTTCAAAATACAAGTTGGTATTTTAACATTTGAGAAGATGTTGCTTCAAATAATTAAAAAAATAGTAAATCATATCAAAAAAATTTAAAATTGATATTTAACACTAGAGGAGAGAGTCATCTTCAAGAATATGTAATTTTTTTTTCTGAATGATGTAGATTTGATAGGGGAAATTTGGAGGGAGGTGAAAACTGTCAATTTGAGATAAGTTCAACTTTGAGTAGTTATAACAGAGAACATATACATTGAAAACCAATCTTTCTTCTTTTTTGCACTAGCTATACATTTTATCTATAACATATTTTGAAATTAGGGGAAAAATAGATTATTTGCATATACTTGTTCCGAGGGAACTAGACCCCAGATTTTCAGCAGTTTTTTAGCAATGGAAAAATGGACTTCAAAAATTAAAAAACTATGTACATTCTTGTTCAAATTTTTTTAAAAAAATTATAGACATAAACTTAATCCATTTTTACACATTTCTTTAGTTTACATCATCGTCAAATTCTAAATATAAATGCCACCTTTTATGTCGTTAAAGTTGAACAGTTTGCATGTTGTGGTCCTTTTCCTTTATAAAAGTGTGACACAAGTTTGTACTTTTACCCAAATATCAAAATCTTGGTAAACATTTTTAAATAGTAAATATAATTTTTTTGACTAAGCATACACCACACACACCTTATGGAACCAACACAAATATGGTGCCTTGCATAACACCCTGGAAAGGAACCCTAGGGGAAAAGGGTAGAACATACATAAGAATTCATGGGATATATATATTTTTAAACATTAACAACAACGAAGAGCATTAAGGAAAGATAATGAACTCAACCTCAAGACTAGGTCATATGATCTTTGCGTGACCTTGCACAAGCGGAAGTCTAAAGACTATGAAACTTCCACAAACCATTGGAAAGGTCTTCTAACACTTTAAACAAGGTATACGCCCCCCCCCAAAAAAAAAAAAAACCAAAAAAAAAAAAAAACCCCACACACCTGGGTTAGGGACTTGGGGCTCCCAAGTCCCCCCACCATTGCCTTTGCACCACCATCTCGCCACCGAGGATTTATACAAGAAATTTTTTTAGCTGTAGCACTTGTGTTAGAAAGGGGATTTACTGGCTACCATAAAGGTCACTATTACACACACACACATGCATATTTATGAATGTATGTACATGATTTTGTACTTGTTTTGATATCATTTTACTCATTATAATCATCTTTATGATGTTTTCGATATTCATGTTGCAATTTTTCTATGTTTAAGTATTTGGTATTAAAATTTATTAGTTTTTATACTATTATACATAATCTCATAACTGGCATTTCAAGTACTATATGTATAGTATATTGCAACACCCCTCCCCTCGCCACCTGCCGTCCCCAAATTGAAGCCCTTTTCCCCCTCATCCTGGAAACCCATCTCGATTTCCTGACGTCCAGACGTCCTCCAGCGCCCGTGTTATACTGAGACTCACCTACGATCCTCTCATAAGTTTCAAGACTTAACTAAAAAACCTAGACCATTTTCTAGATCCTAGGCCTCATAGATGAGCTCTATTAAGGAATGACTTGCACTCAAATACCTCAAACACATACTAATTTGTTTTAAACCTTCAAAAACCTACCCCAAAATTTCCATATCTCTAATAGCTTTATAGCACAACTAGAATGGGGTCAAACATACACCTAGAGCTCTTAGTATCTCCGTCAGACTAAGTTGCAGTTTTAAGATGTCGACAATGGATAGATGCAAAATTTTTGGACACTAGCGTGGCACACATGTGTCCAACAAAATTGTCCTCCATCCGCGCATGAGTCCATTGTCCATGCTGGTGTTCCATTTATACATTGTATTGCTTTGCGACTAGCAAACTCGTGTCGTTGTTCATTTTTCGCACATTTGTTCTGACCAGTGAGATTCCTGGCTTCACTGTAGGACCTCTTGGGCACCCAAACCCTTAGGTAAAGACAAACAATGAATGTGGTACACAGATTGGAAGAAATTGATGAAAACATGTGGAGACAAGGCTTGCAAAGTGTCCCATAAGTAATCGAGTGACTTCTACACAAAAGGGTGAGATTGGGAGGATCCTAAACATATCCAATCCACCCTAAACCTTCCAACACCCATTGCAATAGATACAAAGGAGTCCAAATCACCAAGGACCCACAATTATCCCACTTGGAATGCCTATTGGGCCATCTTGTACAAGCTTAGATTGGCTTCAATTTACTCAAAAATACTCAAAATTGATCAGGAAACATGACCAAACATGGAGATGACTACATCAACCTCTGATAATCTACTAAAGACTCCTAGATTCATTTTAAAGCATCGATGTAAGTGTTCGTATGATAAGTCCAAGATTCGTAAACATGAGAAATTTGTGCTTGATTCCAACATCGAGTCACATAAATCTATCATCTGTATATCCATCATATAATCATATGTGTTTCTCCACATAGGAATGTAACAACTATATGTACAATCATCAATTTTATAATGTATTGGATCATTGAAACCAATGTTTACATTTTCAAGAATGAGAAGGTTTGAAGGAGTGAGAGAAGGAAGTGATTTGGTAGCCTCCAAGGTCGATCTCTAACTAATCACACCGGTCCTCAATGATGGTTGACAATTCCACCCCACCTTGTGGAACCTAGAGGTCCACCCACTGTGCTCAGAGATAGTCTCATGGCCTATACAATCAATCATAAAAAATATAAGGGGGATATAAGGCTTGCACTCACGCAAAACACAATGAATACACATTAGGCATGATCAATCTCACAACAAGAAAGCCATTGCAATTGCAATCTCAGTGGGTCACTGCTCAAATCTCTACAAGGTGTTAGATTCTAGAGTGCAGGGGAGGGAGTGTCATTGTACGTGCTCATGAGGATGCACCATACATAACCAAACATTCTTAGAAAAACAAGAATGTTAATCATGCAAGAACCAATTTCACGAGAGAGCATGTCTCTCCAAACAAGTCTCCATACACTCCATGTGTGAGCATGCCTTGACGAGCCACAAATATCCTCATAAAAGTGCTCATGACATGTTTAGGGAACAAATTATATTATTAATGTTTTTCTCCAATTTAAATTAGTTATCACTTGATTAAAACCTTCCCAACGTGATTGCTTGTGTGCCACTTTTGCCTTGGGTACGCATTAGAAGCCACTCCCTAGACTCACTCTAGGACCTAACCCTAATCTTATGCCAAAATAGAATATAAACATCCCAATAACACAATTCTGTATCACTACCAATGTACAACTTTCTCATTTAGGCCATTGTGCTAACACCACCCCGAATGGAGTTTCATTAGGTGGGGATCCTAAGGACATCATCGGCTAGAAAATTGTCCAACGATGCAGGAAAAATGGTTCTTCAAACTCACACTCCACAAGTGATGAGTGAGTGGCCTTTCGACCCTTGAGGAGGGCTACTAGCCTTTGTGCTAGTGTACTATTTATTTTGTGCTTTTTGTCTTTAACAACACCTGTTGTGCTATTAATAAGTTCTCGATGGCTTGTAAAAGCCATCGCCCCTATCCTAGTGTTGTTGTTATTAATGACGCCTTCGAGTTATGGTTGTGTAAGGGTCATCCCCCTTGTTAGGCTTCTTATTATAATAAAAAATGCAATGACATAACACATTATCTCAAAAGTCACTATTCACACATCTCAAATTGCCCAATTGGCCATACCTATAAGAGAAGAGTACTGATTCAAAATTCCATATATAATTTCCTGACTATGAGGCCATGTTAGGCACCCGTGTACAATATGCAAATGTAATCTCTCACAAAGCGGAGAAAACCTAGTAGGAAAAAACTCCCCTCCAAAAGAGAGATGAAAACAAACAAGATGCATGGATGGAGGACTCAAAACCCCCCAAGGACTACATACATAATGTATATACAACCAAGTATCATTCCATAGGAAGGAAAGAAGACATGATATCCCCCCATAAAAAACAATATCCTACAAATATGGTGAGTGCTTGAAGGAAAAACATAGTCCAATGCCTACAAACATCACTTTTGCCTTTGGGAAGAAGATAGACTAAGTACAAATTCATAAATGCTTCCCATTTTGGATAGGAATTAGGAAGTAGAGTCCAAATGTAGTAGGGTGATGTTGTCTTTGAAATCTGTTCATTTGTCGCCATGTAATTGAATGATAAAGATGCTATTACTTAATTAGGAACATTCCCAATCACAATAGAAGGTGACATACAAGTAAACAATGAAAACTAATTGTGAACAAGCTCCAAAGCCAAAGATGAAGTGACGACATTGTTTCCACAACTATCATCAAATATGATTGATGCCTCTAAAAATAGAATAAGAGTCTCCAAGCTCGAAGAATCCATCACATAAGCATGATCAAACTGAACCAAGCAATGTGACATATCAAGTGAAGAAAGAGACTCATGAATGTTGATCTCCAAAAGACAATGTAGAAGGTTCTCCAAATCTGGTGAAGCTGTCATCAAAGAGAAGAGAAACCCAAATGTGTCTCCCAAATCTAAAATGTGAGACTCCACAAACAATGAACTGATGTCTAGCAAATATGAATGCTAATTAGGAAGACAAATAGATATCTCTTGTAATGACTCACAGGAATCACAAACAAGAGATGAATGTGTGGTCTCGACTAGAGAAGTAGGACATGCAGGTGAAGTCACTAGATCATCATTCCAAATAGATATCCGCTTTAAGGTATCATCACACTAATACATTTGATAGCTATTTTCTACCTTTAATTTCGACCAAGGCCTTTTTTTGGCTTGTTAGATTATTTTGTTGTTGTTTATGAGCCCGATTTGGTCAAAATTTAGACGAGCCTGAGTTTGTTGAAAGTTAGACGAATGCGGGCTATAAAAAAAAAAGTGAAAAGTGAAACTCATTTTTTAGTTCACTCGCGGGCGGGAGGAGGGATCGAGCATAGTCCATGCGAATTTTCTCTAGGTTAGGGAAAAGTAATAAGTGGATCAAGCATAGTCCATGTGAATTTTCTCCATGTTAGGGAAAAGTAATGCGTGGATCAAGCATAGTCCATGCAGATTTTCTCCAGGTTAGGGAAAAGTAATACATGGATCGAGCATAGTCCATGCAGATTTTCTCTAGGTTAGGGCAAAGAGTTACACTGTTGTTTTCTGCAAATTAGTTGTTTTAGTGATTGTATTAGTTGTTTTCTGCAGATTAGTTGTTGTATTAGTGATTGTTTCCAATAGTTTCCATACTGTAAGTGCAAGTAAAGATACCAAATATTTATGCTTAACCTTTCCAATAGTTTCCATCTCTACAAGAAATAATCGATTACCCTAGCTGTTCGAGCCCATGGTTTAGCTTTTTAGTAGCTTGGAAATATAGTGTGGAGTGGCTTCGTCTATAAAGAGTATAGAGAAATGTTACATTTCCTCTAAGTTTTTATCCTACTACTGCATACATCAGATGTTACAACATCTTGGCCCAAAAACATCTCGTGTTATGTGAAATCTATATTCTACATTGTCTTATTGTAATAATTATATGTGTGGATCTTACCAAGTGTTATCATAGCTGTGATTTGGGTAATGAAACCCCCATTTTGTAATATCCATCTATATCTTCCAAATGGCTCAATTATTTTCTAAAGCTCGATAATTGTATCACAATGCTAAAATGCATAATCAGAGTTTTGTCATCAATATTGAATAAATTATTGCAATTTTAGGGCATCCAATCACAAATCATCAATAAATGACAATTTATATAACACTTATTTTCCTAAGAGTTTTGTAATGAATTCTCATCCACCAAGGATCAGAACATACCACAACCATCTTGCTTTAATAAGCCGATCCTTTACAATTGAATCCATATTCTCCTTCTTTTGTCATTTTGGTGCAGATGAACCCTGATCAAATTTAACACAAGCCTGCCAGCATGATAGTAAAGTCTATCAGAAACACCATTCTTCTATGCCTCTTCATTACAGACAAATTTTTAAATGAGCTCTAATGAATCCTTTCACCGCTCAAATCTGACTCCAAAGAAATTAAAATTTGTAACTTTTTAAAGGAAATCCAAATGTTAAAGCTACACAAATGGAAAGAATTACTGATAATGCTACATTGTCTGGAAAGTTATATACTTAATTGTTAAAGACATTAGTGTATTTTGAATTTCTTAGAAATGCATATTTTCTTTACAGAATCAGTCATACTATGTTGTGAAAATGGATACTTGCATGCAAGTAACAAATCACGTAAATTTTTAGATGTACTGCCAGCCTTTCTAAGATCAAAACATGTCAACAACAACATAAGTTAGATGCTTTAGACACAATAAAACCTTGCACAAGACTATTGCTACAAGTTCCATTAAGTCACGCTGCGACCTTGTAGTAGTTCCAAGCTTTTCATCTCTTGCTCCATCATAATTCTGTTGCATGTCCACTTTTTAGCTTTTTAAATATTTTCACAATGTTTGATAAGGACAATTATGATATAAGCAGACACTATGTGTCAAAACTACTGTATTGTGTTTGTTATAATCCAAAATGTTGTGTAAGAAGGCAGTTTCTCTACTGTTATCCTACCTACCATCACACTGCTGATCCATTTGGACATGCACATGAAATATATATAATCATACAAGTTGGATTGGTAACATGCTCGTACTTACCTGATGGTCACTCTCTGGGACCCAGGCTGTATACTCTTGCTTTCACAAGGATTAATTGTCTTGTTTTAACTGCATAGTTTTCGTCGTCTAAATCTTGGATGTAATATGGTATGCATTTTTTTAAACAAACAAATTATATATGATGGATTCATCTCAATTCTTGCACTCCAAAAGATTCTACAAAAGTGTCTAAACTATTCTATGAGAAAAATTGGGCAAATATAGTTTCATTTTCCAGGATTTCATCATCAACATAAAAAGAAATCATTATAAAATTTCTTCTCATACAGTTCACGATGAAAGAAGAATTTTTTAATATACCACATCTTAGTTTTTCTATTCTCAAAGTTTTGTTCATCATCCAGATTCACTTTCATGTAAGGTTTGAATCATTTCAAAAATCAAATGATACAGACTAGAGATTTTTATAATGCCTCTGGTGCAGGAGCCCCTCCTAGCACATGATCTGATGTAGATTGCAGACATTTGATGTTTCCAGTACACCTTTTGGAGAGAGGTTGGGGAAGTTAAGTTTTGTTTTTCATCTGAAGCAGGAGCTTTTGCAGGAGGGAAATGGGGTTTTGCTTTTCTCAGGAGGGAAATGGGGTTTTTGTTGTTTAAACACTTAACTAATCCCTCAAACCGGTTGGGATACGTTGGGGAAGTTAAGTTTTGTTTTCTTATTTGTATTTGGGTCTCCATTGTATAGGGATGATGCCTGGAGTGTACATACATGAACAAATATTTCAATAAAATACAAGTTTAGTCTGCAATCTAGGTGTTCTATGCATTATTGAAAGGTTTCAATTCTTATTGGTTCAATTTTTAAGTTCATGTTGGAATAGTAAGCAATCTAAAATCATTCATTACTTTGTTGAATGTATTGAGAGCCATCTTACATGACTGTACCTTCATTTCTAGCCGCTTAGTCTGAACTTTGTTAGTTTTTCATCTATTTTGAAGTTAGTTTGTAGACCTTGATCCTTTCCATGGAATAAAAGGACTAGAATCCGTGGAAGGAGGATACTAACGATGTACCATAAGTTCTAGTGATCTTTACTTGCAGAGTTTTGAAAAAAAGGAGTGATCACTGACTGTAACAATGAAGTTTTCTATTGAATTGATGGCTAAGGAGTAGCAGTGGGAGATTGGGCTTAACAACGTAACCTTTTTATGATTGGAATAGTTTTTTAGGGTGGCATGAATGGTGAATCAACCACCAATTGATTCTGGAAGGGTGTGGAAGGCCGAGATTGGCAAAGCCCTAGATTCAAGGGTTTGAAGAAACCAAATTGGGGCTTTTGGGGTTCCCTAGGTTTTGGGTCTAATTCCTCTTTGTTTTAGAGGTTTTGAGTCATTTTATGACACTATCCAAGAGTTGAGACCTTGGAAATGTTCCTATGATACAGTTGCTTTGTAAATTCACCAAATTTCTAGTGTAATTGCAGCGGTACAATGCATAGTACTACAATTTGGTCCAAAGTACCAATACCAAATTTCTAGTGTAATTGCAGGGGTAATTTGGTAGATAATAAATTGCAAGCAAAAAGTGATCTTATATCAATAGTTTGAATTCGAGAATCTTGATTAGATTAATGTCTCAATCAAAGGAATGCATTCACAAATTGGCATGCATGTCTATAAAGACTATAGCAACATCAACATTTCACAAGATCTATCTACTTTCATGTATAGAAGGATGTTTAAACCAC
>MU224707.1:44612-56149 GCA_018584345.1 Thuja plicata
AGTTTTTACTCAAAAGGTGAGAGCAAAATTATCAACTGAATTAATTAAGAGCAAATACAAAGTTCAACCTTATAAGGTGAACGAAACCCTAAAAAGGAAATACTAGGTTGTGCATTATTAATTAGGAATTAATTAATAACGCACCTAAGAGAAGCTTAAGCTAATAGAGTAATAATACTCTAACATTCTAGGCAATATCTTTTACAGAATTGGCGAATCACGCACGTTATACGTTGGCCCAAATCACCCAATCTTGACATGGTACCGGTTAAATATTCATTGGAATAGCTAATAAGATTTTCCGTTTGACGAGGTTGACCAATATCTTCGCCTTTAACCAATGTGACATGGTTATTTTAATGGTCTCTTATTCGCCAAGGGTATTTATTATAAATTGGATATAAAATCTAAAATAGCCAACCCGTTAATTAATTGTTTTATAGATCACGATCTATTTCACCAACCATTAATTATTTGTTATATTGACCCTGGACTATTTCGCCAACCGTTAATTATTTGTTATATTGACCACGGGTTATTTCACCAACTGTTAATTATTTGTTATATTGACTACGACCTATTTCGCCAACCGTTAATTGATTGTTATATTTACCACGACCATATTTCGCCAATTGTTTGTTAATTCCTACATTCAGGTCGGCCGATCTTCGCCAAAAGCCCGAGAATTAAAAAAAATGGAAATTTGAATCATGGATTGATATAAATTAATATGAAATTTGTTAGTCGTATATTTTTCGTGTCGCCTTACAAAATTTTGGAGGGCCAGATTTACAAATAGCAATCTTGCAATAGTAAACAAAGGATTCACTTTCAACATTTCAGAAAATCAGAATTCAGAGGAAGCTGGACCAAGCCACAAGGTAAGCAATTATTTGTTCACATTTCACAGTATTGGTATTCATTTCCTAGTGACTAGTGAGAGGTCAAGATGTCCGATAAGGGTGACTATCCTGAGTATCATCGGGTTGCTGAAGGGTTTGAGATGTCAGGGGAGGTTGAACTTGAGACTCAGACTTCTCACTATGCTCAGGGCAGTGAAGGGATTGGAAAGCTAGACAAGGGTAAGACTCCTGATCGTCAGTGTAGTGAAGGGAAGGGTAAGACTCCTCAGGGATGTGATGGAGCTGCAGTAATGCAAGGCCAAAGGAATGGTCTTTGTGCAAGATTACAAACTAGTATTGCACCTTACATGCTTCACATACATTGCATGGCCCATCGAATTAATTTAGCATATAAAATTGTAAGCAATTTTCCTACAGTGTCAAAAGTTGAAGATCTAGTTCGCGAGCTACACTCTTACTTCTGTAGAAGTCCAAAACGTTTTGCAGAATTCAAGATTTTTTCAGAGGGAGTAACACCAGGAAACAAGCTTTTCATGGATGTTGAGTCCAGATGGATCTCTTTGCATGGACCAGTAGAAAGAGTTCTAATAGAATATCAATCCTTGATCAGACTAATATATGAGAAACACCTCACAGTAGACAGAGATCCTGATTTGTTACATAAGTTAAGTGATATAGAGACTCTATCAACTTTAGCCAGTCTTCTCCCCATGCTATATTTAATGAACAAACTTGTTAAGAAAGCCCAAGACAGAACTATGTATATCCATGAGTATAGCAGTTTATGTAAAATGACATGCATTGCCCTGGATTGTCTATACTCAGATATGACAACAATTCAAAGCCCAAATTTTTTCAGGTAACAGACAATTACAGATTTGAATCATGCTGAGAATTTTTTACAATTTAATGCAAAAAATTATGTATGTGTGTTTGTGAAAGGATATGAAATACTAATGCACCAATCTAAGACGGGCAAGCGAGGAAAACTACTTCCAGTTAAAAGGGTTGATTTTGACAGGATTGTTAAATCTGTTAGTGATAATTTGAAGTCAATTTCCTACCAAATTTCAAGTGAGATTCATGAAATATTCCCTCAAGAAAAAATTCTTGAAGCCATGGGTTGTGTATTTCCTCAATTTTGGAAAAACTTCGGAGATAAACAAAATGATGCACAAATCTTTCATAAAAATATTGATGAATTGATCAGAGAGTTTTCAAAACATGCAGATTTCAATGGACAACCAATTCAAGGAATTTTAGATTTAGCTAATCTTAAAAAACAATGTAGACAATTTGCATCATGTATGAAATTGCAGATTAAAAACTTGGAGAATCCATTTGAACTAGGTGCAATAACCAGGCTTTGGAAAAGGATAGAGTAGAGTGAAGTATTGCGTGATTCAATATCAGAATATTTCAAACTTTCTGATTTATGTCAAACAATGATATTGGGGCCGGTGGAAGATGAAAGAGTTTTCAGTGCATTAGGGTTTTTGAAATCAAAGATCAGAAACAAACTAGACAGAAATTTGGAAACTTGCTTGAGGTTGTTTGTAACACAGTACAATGTTAGAGACTTTCCTTATGATTGGGCATTGACAATTTGGAATTCCATGCGTGAAAGACGAGGGATTTTGAACACTTCAAAACCAGGTGGTACTGGTGCTACTGCTAGTTCTGAGACAAACGATGGATCTTGGTCCCAGACTGAGAATGAAGATGAAGAATTTTTTGATTTTGAATACCCAACTTAGAAAGAAGAAGAAGCTCTTGCTACTAGTAAATTTCAGGAGCTGGATTCCATGTGGGATATAGAAGCTGCAGACTGCTCACTGAGTGAGTGAAGTGATTTAGAAATTAGAATTAGCATTCAAATTTTGGTTAATACTTAATAGGTATTTATACACTGTATACTTATTACCTTTTAGTTACTATTGTACTGGTTGGACTTGAATATTGACAATTTGAAATTGACTCATATTACAAGTAATTACTAATAAGTATTGTTTATGATTTTTGTAATTTCAATTTATATTTTTGTAATTTGAATTCATGATTTTTGTAATGTATAATGTGTTGGTTGTTTTTTATGCTGTGACAATAAGACAACAACCTCTTCTTCTTTTATCCAATTTTAGAAAGTAGCCAACTCCAAATATTACTTCATATCAAGAAAAGGATCAATTGACAAACACTCTGATAATGTTTCTACACTTTAGGTCTTCCTTCATATCAATATGAATCTATGCATTAATTAGAGCATCATTTAATCTGATCCTTGATCAAAACTCTAAAAAAATACACATAGATAGATAAATTCTATGCTAATGAATTAGAAAACTCATAACTCACAAGATAAGATGACACATGAGAGATTTGAACCAGGATCTTTGTATTAAGTATAGAAATTCACATCCAACATAGGAGCATACAAAATGTATTCAGAAATAACCTCTTCAATAATTTGCAAGAGATCTTTCAACTCTATTTCTATTTATCACACTTAACTAGTACAATGTCTTCTTAATAAACTTACAATAAAAAATTTTCCAACCCTTTCCAATGATCTTGTTAATCCTCTTATAGAGTAGGATTGCAACAAGCTTCAAATCAATTGGAGTGAGGACAAAATACATGTTTCATACAAAAGACAAAAAATAGTGGACGTGATAACCACTTTGTTACAAGATTTTTTGGAATTCTTTGTCTTCTGACTGCATGGCCTCTTTAATTTCTTTGCTACTGTTAATAAGCTGCCATATAAAATTGTTGTTGTCACTAAAAAATGGAAAACCACCGATTAGTTAACTCTCTTCATTCTTTTCCTCTGGGGCACCTGTTGCAAACCTATCTTTCCATGAAGTAAACACCTCATCACTGGGCCATGCAAAATTGAGGATCTCCTCTATGTTACCATTTATCCTCTCCCAATTTCTCTTTTCTCGCTCAATTTCTTCCCTCCAAAAATTGAAGAATGCTCTAGCTTCTTGAATAGTGTCAATTGTTTCTACAAATACTATTTTACTATCCATATTTACTATGTTGTTTATCCTAATAGCCATCTCATCACCAACTTCTTCCCTCCATAGTGACTCTCTCTTCAAATGGCCATTCTTTTTAAATAGGGCTGGAAATATTTCAAAACGTAAATGAGAGTATTCTTTTCTTAGGGATTGTGCCTTCCTGATTATTACACTCCTCTCAATGTCTAGATTAATTAAATCTTTCAGAAATTCATAGGTAGAGGTTAGGACAATATCCACACCATCATTCCTTTTCTGCTCATCACAAAATGACTTTAGCTCGCCCTTTTTATCCTTCCATTGTTTCATGAGGGCATCCACCGGGACCTAATATTTATCATAAGAATTTATTATACCTCTTAAATTCTCACCCTGAGAATAAATAGCTATCTTATCTAATCTATCAACAAAGCGCATGATAGTGGTCCTTAACTTATCCTCATATAACTGTTTTACAAAATTTTGTCCCTCTCTGAACTTGGTGCTTTCTTCATCCCATCTTTTTCTGGCCTTCTCTAAGTTTTTCCTTTCTGCTATCAGTTTATTCTTTTCATATTGCAATTCAACATGTGAATTGAAGCCTGAAGGAGAGGGAGAAGGAGGAAACTCTATTATTGGGCTAGAGGAAAAGTGTTGATATGCCTCTGCTTCTATCATTCTTTGGGGTGAAGCCTGGATTGGAAATTGACCCCTTAGTTGGGCTATAATTTTTTCCTTCTCTAAATTTGACAATTTTTGTTCATTGTACCCCTTCAAAACTGTGCTATATCTCTCCTCTAGGGTTTTATTTTCATCCTCCAACTTTTGGGCTACTTTCACCCCAAATTTTGCTGATTCTAGAGTGATGTTTGCTACTTCCATAGCCCTTGTATCAACAACTCTCTTAACCAGAAGATTTCCTGAATGCTCAGCTTGGTTTTCTTTATCAGTTGCCTTATTGATTCTCTTCTTAATATGCCACATTACTAGTGCAGCATGGTCTTCACTGAATTTTATGCCTTTTGAATCTTGTTGAGCTTGTGCTTCTGTGGCATGCACTTTAGTGGTTTCTTTTCTAATTGCATCAACAATGTCCCATTTAGGAAGTATTAATACACCCTCCTTCACTAGTTCCCTCCCCTCATCTCGAGTTATTTTGGAAAACTTGGCCATCATTTCCTGCTTGATTTCAGTTTCAAGCTCCTCCTTATCCTTGGCAGAGTGTTCTTCTTGCTTCTTCTAACTTTTTTATCTGAATTCATTTATATGAATTCTCCATAAGAATTGTAAAAAGGCCCTGAACTTAACAAAATTTTCATCAGACAAAAAATTGTCACTGGCTTGCTGTGTAAGTGGGTCCAATTCATTTCCAGCATATTCTGTCACTGTATACCAACTCACTAACTTTAGGAGCTGCTGGTGTGCCTTCTTGTAATTCTTCAGAGGTGACAAAAATCTGACCAGCATTCCCCATCAGTAGTAGCTTCTCTACAACACCTTGATCATCTATATGTAGGGGAGATTGGGATGGAGAATATACATTTGATTCTTGTTGGGCTTCTTCTCCTACCCCATGCCTCTTGGGCCTTGGAAATGTGCTAGAGCTGGCCTCCAGTGGCCTCTTACCCTTTGGATCAGTAGTCTTTTCTACTCTGGGTACCACTACACTATATCCTTTCCTTTGATATACAACATATTTACCAGGAGGCACCCCTCTAGTAGGAATGATCCTACTCAATAGTGCTTTAGCCCTTTCGGGCTCTTTCTGCAATATTTGTTCTCTTTTCTGATTCAATGCTTGCATAATTTCTTCAAACATTGTCATTAATGAATCAATTTTCTTAGCCCACGACTGAGCCTGAAATTCCCTTGGGGGGTCATATAGTTTATCAAAATGTTGCACAAAGTCCAAGCTTTTCTTGTAAGCCAGCCATTTCTCTTTCTTTATTTCTTGCTCAATCATGTCAAGCTCATTCCTGATGATATCCTCTAGGAATTTAAATTGGCGTTCCAACACCAAGCATCTAGTCTTCTTCCTGAACACATCCTTTATGAAGGCTTCAGGATTGGCACATCTTGCCTTGACAGTAGTAAAGTGATAAGGCTCAAAGAAATTCTGCAAGCTCTTCCACCCTCCCTTTGTGATGATGAATTGGTGGGCATTGGTGATAGTAGGGAAAATATTCCCTTTTCCTCTCCCTGTAAGTGTTTCCTCCTGCAGGCCACCAATTTGCCTCATTATTTCTGCAAATCCTAATTTCAAAGGGACCCTATATGGTAGGATGTTGGGTACTCCTCTGAAACCATACACTCTAAACACAGTAGAAACTGGGTATAGAATAACATCCCCCCATTTATGCACCATTTTGAGCTCCTGATTGTGCTCCATTGGTCTCAAAAAATTCATTAGTGATATAGGGATTCTAGGCTCATCTCCAATAAGTAACCTTATGAGCCTAGTTGCGAAACACCTATCAAATGTGATGAAGCTAGCCTCCTTATTGTCCTGCAACATATCAACATTCCATAACTGTACTGGCATATCCTCATCATCTCTGATTCTCTGTAGGCTCATCTCTTCTTCAAAATAATCTGCCCCTGTAAACAGGAACATGTGCATGAGTAACCAATACTAAGTGAAAGGCTTGGTGAGCTATGAATTTTGAATACATTTCAAACCTTCATGAATCAAATTGGCCAAATATGGGGAAAAATAAAAAATAATGGCAAGGTGACGATGCAGGATTTGAACCATCATAAACATGAGATGGATCGACATCTCATTCCCCTCATCTTCCCCAAAGATCTGATGCAAGGCCCTGTCAGGTCCTCTGGCCTTGGGAGTGAACAAATCAACCTTAAAAGGTTCTTTTCTATTAGGACCTACTAACACTAGGTCTCCCACTTTTGCAAAAAACTCTATTAGTGGGCCTCCCGATCCCCTGAGATAGCTCCTCCGAGCTTGGTATATTTCCCTGAATTCATTAAAATCAATTTTATCCATAGGGGTGTCTGGTTCATTTAAACTGAACACTTCTCTTATCTCTTCAACGGTTATGCTAATCATGATGTGCCGTTTACTGTCCAGCACTACCCTAGCTATTTCATCATAGTTCTCCACTATCTTCATGAGTAAATCCACATCCATTAACACCCTGAGTACTACAAATTTACCCACATCAAATTGCCAGACATTACTGTTTGGAGCAAAAGAGTTCCTCTAGCCAAATACAATTCTGAAAAGGGCCAATCCTCTTATGCCCATATTGGCATCCCATAACCATCTCCCATAGTCATACAATCCCTCAGTAATTTTGACCCGTGGGTCTTTAGGGATTTCTTCCTTCAATTTAGTGTAATCATTAGTCGATCTAGTCAACTGTTAGAGTAAATTGTCACATACATTTCTCTCTTGATAATCCACCCTTCCCTTGAATTCTCTCTTGGGTGGCATTATGTGATGTAGGGTTTGAAATTTTACCATAGATTATATCTCTAATACTTATCTATATTTACTGCAATAAGCCCTAATACATTTGCAAAGTTTTTAAGAAATTTAATCACAGAAATAGAAGAATACTCATTCAGCAGATGATCTGATAGCTTTGACATAACTTCACTTTGAAATTACTCCACTTCAGAACTCGCCGATGATGCAAAATAATTTTGAATGATGAATTAAAACCCAACATTTTATGCATTCAATTCATTGCAAACTTTCCAGGCGACACATGTTCGCCATTACTTGTGTTGAGTTCAAACTTGCTGTTAGATTTTTCCATTTTAAAACATAGTCGTTGATCTTACTACCTTCCTTTCTCATCCAACGGTTCCGAGAAAGTCTTTCATAACTAGCGAGCAGTTTCATCTTAAGGCTTTGCGCCTACTGTTCGATCTTCCTTAACTTACCTGTAGGATATCTTTCTTTACGCTGCAGATGGGCCCCAACATCTAGGACACGCATCACCATGATGCAATGCCTTGAAGATTAACCATCAGACAAATTTTCTTTGAGGCTTTACACCAGCCGTTAGATCTTCAAGATCTGTTCTACTTTTACTTCTTTCAATAATCCGCGGCTTTAAATCTAGCAGAGACACGTGTCATCACGACGCAATGCCTTGAAGCTTAAAAATTGATCAACTTTCTTTCAAGGCAAGGCACCCACCATTAGATCATCCTTAACTTACCTGGTCTTTAACTAACCACATTTTGATTAAGCGCGGTCTGCAGATTGCATAATGGGACACGCGGCGGCATGTTGCATTCCCTCATTGATTAACTGCCCTTCATCTTGCGTTCAAGGCAATACGCTTGCCGCTAGATCAGATCCAAGGTGTCGATCTTTAACTAGTGCTTGACTTTTCAAATTTAACCCATTGATTGCCAGGTGTCATTCTCTCACGTTGCCTTGATGGTTATTATCCTTGCATCTTAACCTTAAGGATTTATGCCCATCGTTGGATTTAATCTAAGATCCTTCCTTTTAATTAAATGTTACGTTTAGCTTGGCCCCACCTGGACATGTGGCAGCTCCGCGCAATGCCTTGAACCTTAAAGCACGATCAACTTTCTTTTAAGGCTTTGCGCACACCGTTAGATTCAATCTGATCAACTTTATATATATATTGAAAATTAGACATCAATAGTTAGTCCCACAAAACATCTTTGGAATAAAGAGAACACTAATTCCATAATACTTGGAGATTCACCTTAATTTCCCTATCTATCAAGAGAGCTAGAAAGATAATTAAGAGATCTATCAACCATAGCTTGTCATGGTCTTTTTGGATCCAAAATGCTTGAAAATAGAATGCAAATCCTACACTCAGACATACACATGATAAAAATTGCACTCTTTCAGATACCCTCACATCAATGACAAAACTAACCAACAAATTCCACATCAATGACAACGTTTTCCCAACAAAAAATGCACACCTTAGTTGCAACCTGGTTGGTAGGGATTGTAGACGTCTAAAATCGTCCTTATATTAATTTAATTAATATTTCCATAACATTATAGTTAATTTTAATTAATTATATTTGTTATATTCTCCAATCTATTTAATTAAATTTATTTAGTTAAATATGATTCACTTTCCTTAGTATTTAAACTTAATTTAAATACTACCCCTTTTGATGTATTAAAATCTTATTTAATACATTACCCTCCGTAAATCCCCTTTTAAATAAATTTTAAATTTATTTATTTACCCACATTTCTAATATTCTTCTAAACCAAGATTAAATTTAATAAAACCTATTAATTCTACCTAGAAACCTACCCTATTCCTACCCTACCCTACCTATTCCTCTTAATAAACCTACTTCCTCACTTGAACACACACTAATCACACTTAAAGTATGATTCCTACTCCTTTTAGCACTAATAGAATGCTCCCACATGTGTGAGAAACTCCTCAAAAAGGAAGCCACCAACTTCCTTTAATATAGCCACTCTTTTGTCCCCCACTCCATTCCCCAAGTGTTTCTCACACATGTGTGAGCAAACCTTGAGCCACTCAAACCTTAAAGGCTTGTGTTGAMTTTTGCATGGCTTGTCCTCTTGCCCTTGTGTCCTCTATGTGGCATCTATGTGGATGCCACATATGATCCACCTCATCCAATTCCTTCCCTTCCCTCCAAAACTCTATAAATAGAGGCTCTTGCCAAGAGAAAACCATCTCTCATTTATGCATTGTTATCATGTTAAAATAGTTCTAGAATTCTTAGTGCATATTCATGTTTTCATGCTTTTAGTTTATAATCTAGAAATCACATGCTAGGATAATGGTGAATGAATCTAGTTTTAGTTTCATTTGATCTTGCATAGCATATTAACATAGTGTGCATCTTCATTCTCATTGCATTGAAATGAATAGCTTGAGACAAGTTCCTCATACTTGTTCTTGAGCCTTTCATTGCCTCATTAGTTTGCATCTTAGTTTACATTAAAAGATCAATAGTGGTATTTGATATTGTGTTGGGAGAGCACACCCACAAACCTCTCTAAGAGCAAATCAACAAGGCTTTGGGTGCTCTTGTTCAGCTCATCGGAGGTCATGGTGGAAGCTATTGTTGTTTTTAGAGTATGCTTTGAGACATGTTAATGTAGATTAAATGGTTTATATCCTCTAATGTTTGCATGTCTGAGCGTGCTCCCAACAGGTAGGTTTCCAGCATAGACAGGGATCATACAAAATCCTTAAATGGAACCCTTCATAAGAGAAAGACTATATATCATGGAAGATGTCTCAAGGCCATCAAATACAACAAAAGAAAGGAGAAATCTCCTAGAGAGATTTTCCACTAAATTAGAGGAAGTAGAGACCCTATAAATGTTTTGTAAATTATATATCAACAGAGAGTTCCACAAAACTTCTCGAGAATGAAGAGAAGCAAACTAATTTTCTCAATTGTTGGAGATTCACCTTAACATTCCATAGGGTTTTGTCCTTGCCTTCGCCATCCTAGTAATAGTTTCATTCAATCTCGATATAATCTTGATTGTCTACATTTGAATCCTCCTCCACCTCCACCTTGCCCGCTGTTTGCTACAGTGGCCTACTCTTCCTCGTTTCAAATCTTGGTTTATTTCTCATCGCCATGTATTGGATTTATTTTCCATTTGAAGAATGATAATTTGGTAAAAGAATACTAAGAAGAACTTTAATGGAGTTTATGACACTTCGAGAAATTATTAAAGCTTTTAAAAACTACTTTTATTTTGGGGTTTTGCATTTGGCTTTTGTGATTACTTGAAATAGTGGATGTGCTTCCTTATACTTTTATATTAAATAAACTTATTAGTACTCACTTGAATATGTTAACAAGGGCTTTCCACTTTATTAAAACTTGAGATATTGTATGTTATCATATATATAAATAAATTTTGCATCAAAGTAATATAAAAATATCCACAAGTGATGAATATAATCATTTGTTAACTTACATTTAAAAGCTCAAATGG
Organism: Thuja plicata; assembly: GCA_018584345.1. Lineage (NCBI taxonomy): Eukaryota > Viridiplantae > Streptophyta > Pinopsida > Cupressales > Cupressaceae > Thuja > Thuja plicata. The sequence goes on from MU224707.1 coordinate 55,454, forward strand.
GTGGTGTAGTTCGCTAAGTGCTTTTGGTTCTTCCTATATAAGTCTCGAGGTTGATTCTCTATGCCCAAGCTTACTCAATGGTGGTGGCTTGTAGATTGCTCCCGGTCATCCCGAAGGGATTAATCCGGCCCTAAATGAGACTTACGCCAAGTTGGATCATAAGGACACCCCTTGATTATAAAAAAATAGTTCATCTAACCCTGTCTCAACTTCGTTACATCTAAATTAGAGGCCTTTGGAACCCTTCCGAAGTTACGATGACGGTCTTCTTAACATCTCCGCTATCAACTATCATATAACGTTACGAAGTCCCGCACAAAGGCTTTCGTAACCTCTGAACTGTTTAATATTGTAAACGATTAACCTTTCCGAAGTTACTCCAATCCGCCAAATGCTTCATCGCAACTTCGTAATCGTAAACACTAACGACCAACAAACCCTCACGAAGGTCCGTAACCACTTGATCATTTGATTCATTACTATCGTAGGTTCGGAAGTTCCTTAAGAATGTGACAAATATTAATCTGACCGTTGACAGATGTCACAGTCCATTACTCAATGCTTTCCATGTGGCATGCAAATTTATTATTTGTCATACTCATTTAATTAATTTAATAATTCCTAAATTCCTAATAGTAATTTCCTAAAAGAAAATATTAATATAATTATTAATAATATGACATATACATTATTAGT
>MU224707.1:56284-82977 GCA_018584345.1 Thuja plicata
AAATTTGAAATTTATACATCAATGATCAAGATTCAATGATCATAGTACCAGAGACTTCTAAGTTCTATAAAAAAATTACAAAATATCATTGTATTAACTTCCTTGAAATTTATACATCAAATTCAATGATCAATGACAATGATCATAGTACGAAAGACTTCTATCAAAAAATTACAAGAGATTAAGCTTAGAAATAGTTATAAGAGCGACAACTAGCAGCCCGGATTCTTCAGTATCAGTCTTGGTTTGCACCAAAGGTGTATCCATAGCAGGTGAACCGCAAAGATAAGATACCCTATTTAAATCAACTGACCTTCCTCTATTGGCTCTTCATCTAATACCAGAAGTAGAATTGTCTCAACTACTTCCATCATCCATGTCAATGTGACAACTACAAGGCTTGAATCTCTCCAATGTTTTCCTACACCTTCATTTCCCTCTTTGATGGCCAAGTTATCTCTCTAACTGTATCCAATTCTTCAAGGCATTTGTTCCACTTGGCATTCGTTATGGCTCAAGATTCAGCAACAAACTTATTCATGTCAATCTCCTGCTTGTACAATTCATCCACAACTTCAAAAAAAGTTGAAATGTCAGCATCACCAACAAAATAAGAAGCCACCCTGCTAGCATCCAAAATTTGGTTGAAAGAATTAACCCACTCCTGCCAATCCTTCAACTATCCCTATGTGTCCACAATAGCAGGGATATATCCTTCAGACTCTTCAACAAAAAACTTTAGCTTTGCCTGAATGTTTTTTAACTTGCCATTGAAAAATGCATACAAATCCTTTACTAATACCACCATTTCCTTAACATGAATTATTTTGTCAAGTAACTCCATTTTTTTTCCCATTAGTAAAATTAACCTCTCAAAGAATTGCAAGTGTGGGCCCCAAGTATTAAATAACAGGGTTAGTACAGACAAGGCATTAGAACATTGATATTCTGTCCCCTGCAAAGAAATAAATGTGCTATGAATGATTTGAGACTTCCCTTTTAAAAAATTTACTCTATGCAATAGCACCTTCTTCAACGTCTCATTTTCAACAATTCCAGTATCAGCAAGCTGATCAACGTCCATTATTATGTTCTCTATTGCAAGTTCTGGAGCTGAGCCCCCCTCAAACTCAGTTTGGACCCCAGCATCAAAGCCCTCTGTAACTGCCCTGGACTGATTTTTTAGACTATTTATTTCATCTTTTAGCTCCTTCAGAGTCGTATCTAGGACAAAATTCTTCTTCAGTTCCTCTTCAAACTTTTTCCTAGTTGACACATAATCTCTAAATGTCCTTTCTAGCCTATTCTCTAAGTCCTCAACCACTGCCTTATTCATGGAGGATGCATGATGTAGGAGATTTTCTATCTCTGATCCTGTAGTCTCCTGCAACCTCCATATTAATTGGCTACCCTGTGCTGTGTCTTGGATGTCAACCAATCTGGGCTTATTAGATTCTGGGGCCGCACACCATACTGCTAGTGTCTAACTATCCATATTGAATCTAGAACCCCTATGTAGTCCATCAGGGCCAAAAGATTCATAAGCTACAACATTATCTTGCCTCTTGATTTGGTCAATTAAAAATGAGGACTCCAAGTCCCATCCAGGGATCAACAACATGCCACTTCTCTTCACAAGATCTCTTGCCTCCTCCACAATTAATGTTTCACTGTTGGGATCATAGCCCTGTAATTTTTCAATCATTTCAACAGTCTTTTCCTGTGATTCCCCTGGTTTCAAAGACAATGTTAATTCATTCTGCTTAACTCTAAAGAGAAAACTTTTAAACTCATCGGACTTGATGAATTCATCATCATCTATAAACTCTTTAGCTTGGATGACCCTGTCATCCAATCCAGCTGCATCCAATTCTAACTCATCTAGGGCCTTTTCTCCCTCTTCAGCCTATGATGTCAAATTTTTTTGTCTTAAGTTAGCAAAGTATTTCCAATTACCTGGTAGGATTTGTAGTGCCTTTTTCCTTGCCTTTTGTGGTACATTCATCAACTTTTGTTCCTTTGATGGCCCCTTCTCAGATGTGGATGGCTCAACTTGTTCTGTTTCTACCATAAACACCACATTAGGTTCAACTTCCTCAGGGTTTATTCTGTCCTCCTCCTCCTCAGGGATGTCTGGCAATTTAGACATAATATTTTCATAATTATCTATACACATGTCAATTCTCAACATGTATTTGAGAGTAGGAAAGAAACATCAGAAGGTAGGGTCTGCCTTTTTCAATTCTTCCTCTACCCTTACAATATTGTGCCATTTAAGGGTTCTCTCCTCACAAATATCTTCATTGAGCACATTTCTAATAACATCCTCATCAGCCATAGGCTGATTTTGAGCCAAATTGTGATTCCTAATTTCTCTCAATGCTCCTCTAATGAAGTCTTCAAGGTCATACATCCTTGCTTTAGCACAAGGAAATCTGAATTGTCTCAGGAATTCATGGATTTGGTCCACAACATCTTTACCTATAGAGAAATCCCCTATTTGGAACCTCCTTATCAGAAATGTTCTCATATGTCTTTTAGGGCCTAAGTGTTCTCTATCCATCATGATAAGTTGCCACAAGAATTCTACTATTTCCAATCTTTCTGGGACATATTTTGGCAGTAAGTGTGGAGGTTGAAGGCAAGCATACACTCTTCTAACAGAAAAATTAATAAAAAAAAAATATATCACCCCAATTGTGGTTAATCTCATTGTCAATTTTAAATGCTAGGGGTCTAAACAATTTTTTAACTAGTAAAGGAAATCTATTCCTCACAATACCTTACATGTTCATTATTGGATCCACAAAATCACTATAAAAAGAAATGAAATTAGAGAAATGGTGACTTCTATCCCATAACCTAGTCCAGAGCTGAAGTGGAACATGTCCTCCTGCATTCTCGGTCTCATTGATGAACTCTGGGTTGATGTAGCCAATATTACAATAGAGGATCAGGTGCATCAACATGGAGTAGTGATTGAACTTGAAGCTTTTCAAATCAGTATTTGTCGTCATCAACTCAATGTGCATTACATTGATTATGTGGCGCACATAATCAAACTCCTTGTTGGTGTACAAGTTTTGAACATCTGTAGCCATGACATAAATGTCAGGAATCACTGTCAAACCTCCATCTATTCCAATAACTTTCATTAGACCATAGATGGTATTCTGGAAATAGGTAAAAAAAGCTCAATATCAATTGAATCTATAACCTTCTTCGGCAACAACCCTGCCTCTTTAATTTGTCTAGGAATATGCTTCCTCATAAACTTTCTAGTGTAGTAACTATTCTGTCTATGAAACAAGGCCGCCTCTTCCGTTGGGTCAATATCCACGCTCATAGCTCCCTGAAGGTTGAAAGCTTGAATACAAGTTGCTTTGTCTAACATGCAGAGTATAGACTTGTCCTGCCTATGGAAAGCTTGTGTCACTGGATTGTATGCTTTAATTAGCGCTTTTATGAGGTCTATATCCAAAAATACCTCAAGTACTATCAAATTTCCCAAGTTCCCGTCCCATGGGTTTGAAACAGGAGGGCCTCTCAATCTATTATTATAGAAATACATGAAGAGCTCATACCCAGTTGTGTTTAGGCAGACAACATCCCTGCAAAACGCATAAGGGTCCCTCCATTCATAAGCGTTAGCTGATTGCAAAATTGAGGATCCAGGCAAAAGTTTCATCCATTCTTTAGCGTATATGTTTGGCCTCTTTGTTCTTGAAGGAAAACTCTTTGTCGGTTCTACAACAACATCAAAAGATCCTTGTTCTGCCATTCTTTATGTATACTAAACTCTAAGCAGTAAGCTCCTTTTCTGCACTTAAAGGTTTCAACTCTCTGTTGCTCTTTGACTCTGAAAATTAAGGATGCTCTGTGAAGTGTGAACTGTATTTAATAACTAATAAGCAACTCACAAGTTCACAACCAGCCACCAGGCCACCTTCTCTATTAAAAATTAAATTCTCATCAAGCGCACACGCATGAAATTAGTAATTACCTTTTTCATAAAAGTGTCACTGTCAATTGTCACTTCCAACATAGATTTGGGGGCGATTCGAGAGCTAATAATTGGCATGTTGCTGAAGTTACACTAATGGTACATCTAACGGTTAACCCTAGGTCACAAACAACCAAGAAACCCTAACGAAGCTTTGCAAACATTCCATTCTTCGACACTTTTCACGTGGCATGCAACTCTCACTTTTCAACACCTTACAAAGTTACGCACGAAGTTAGTCAGACTTTGGAACCCCTAACCATCATAAAAATTAAACCATTGAGAAGTTACAAAATAGCCAGGTGTAACTTCGGAGCCCATCACCATCAAAAATAACTTAACTGTTGAGAAGTTACGAAACAACCAGACGTAACTTCAGAACCCATCACCATAAAAAATAACATAACCGTTGAGAAGTTATGAAACAACCAGACGTAACTTCGGAACCCATCACCATCATAATAAATTAACCGTTTAGAAGTTACGAAACAGCCAGACGTAACTTTGGAATCCACCACCATCATAATAAATTAACCGTTGAGAAGTTATGAAATAGCCAGGCGTAACTTTGGAGCTTGGAGTGGGTACCGAATTTCAATGTGTCATGTGGGATTTAATTTGAGATTTCAGAAGCGTCAGACTTCTCATTCAGTCAGTGGAGTGAATCGTGGATTTGTGATTTAGCATTCTGAATCAGTTAATACATATAGATATTTATAATTTTATACAAAATCACAGTTCACAATCACACTCATAGACACTTCAAAGTTCAATTTACACATTTTTTAAATTTATAAAACTATTGTTCAATTTCATGAATCATGATTCACGTAAAACTAAAAACAGTAACCTGTAACACTATTTGAAAAAGAGTCTTCTAGTTCTAGTTCTCATATGTATACACTTACAGTATTACTATTAAATTCAAAAACTGGTATTAGGAATTTCAGTATACATAATACTGGTAACTGAATCACTGATTGCGATTCACTGAGTAGTGAGTGACTGAAGTTCTGAACGGTTGTGGTTTCCCCAGAAGTAGAAGCAACAAGCTTCCAACCGTTTCCAAAATTTAAAACCAAAATGAAAAGCACATACTACATTCGAATTTCGTATTTACAAATTACAACTACAAGTCTACAAGTAACAAAAAAAATTTAGTTTCACAAAGAAAAAAAGACCAGTCGATGCATAGAACAACAAATAACCAGATCATCTCCTCCTGGAACCCCTCCTGGTCGAAGCCATGATCATCAAAAATGGCGCGCATCTCTGCCTTGTCATGTTCTACTTCAAGTTCGAAGATGTCGCTTTGGTATCCGACGTAACTGGTAGCATGATCCCATGCTGCAGACATAAGATGACTGCGGACATCCTGCTGAATCTCCTCCTCCATATCCAAATTTGGTTGGATAATAGGTTTTGTGTTATCATTTGATGATCCCTCAGCTACTAGAAGACCCATTCTAAATTTCTGTCTTCCAAGATTCCAAATTTAGAAATTTAGAAAGCGCACTATGTTCTGCAATTTCACTACCGAGGAGTATATAAAGAAAATAATCACCAACTTGCAAAGCACAATAAATTTTGAAGGAATGTTTCACGTAAGGTGGCTTGCCACAGAAAAGGAAATTAATGAATATCAATAAACAAAAATTGCAAACATTTGTATCCGCCTTTGTACCCAACTTAACTTGGCTTCAAAGTCGAAAAGACAAATAATGAATGTTGATGAATCACAACTCATTTCCCGTAGAATTATCATTTTTAATGTCTAATCAAAATCTTTGCCTGGATTATGTAACTACTCAAGTTACGCAGACTGCCAGCGTGTGCTCGGAACCACCATATCCTAGCGGCGACTATAAATTTTGAACTGACATCTTGGCAGCCGCATTAAATTGTGAAGGAATGTTTCGCGTAAGGTGACTTGACACTGAAAAGAAAAATAATGAATGTTTACCAATCCCAGCTCATATCTCGTACAAATTATCATTTTTAATGTCTAATTGAAATCTTGGCGTCAATAAGTCTCATTAATAATTAATTGCAATTTGCAGTTTGAAGTTCAATATTTAAATGCTAAACCTTTAACTTTTTAATTTGCGGTCACCTTCATGTTAGTCGAACCCACGTCACCATAGGGACACACGTCACCACAAGGACACACGTCATTCAGACTTAATGACTTGATAGATTTCGATCATCTTAAGACTAAGTCATTAAGTGGGCCGTCTGAACAGAATCTGCATGCCTTTTACCTTCAACAGGGCCGTTGCATATCTTCGTAACCTTTAGCCATCGACCTTCCTTTTAGCCTGTCGAAGCTATGCAAGCTATCCTCATAAAATGGTCATCACTATCAGTAAATGACACGTAGCACCCAACTTGACACATAGTCCCATCGCTATGTTTTCAATATTCGCCAATATATTTTTTAAACTATAAATGTTGTTTTTCTTTCACCAATATATATTTTTGTATACTATAAATATTGTTTTTTATTCGCCCATATATATTTTTAATACTACAAATACATTTTTTTATTCCCCAATATATAATTTTTATAGTATAATACTGTTTTTTATTTGCCAATATATATTTTTTAAACTATGCATACTATTTTTATTCGCCCATATATATATATATATATATATATATATATATATATATATATATATATATATATATATATATTCGCCAATATATATATTTTATACTATACATACCGTTTTTTATTCGCCATTATATATTTTTATACTATAAATACTATTTTTTATTCGCCAACTGAGATTATTTTTATTCTTGGCCAAAAAAAAAATTTCGCCAATAAAATTAATAATTTCCTCTGTAGTTCTCTAAATTTCGCCAGTTTTTTACACCTTTTTTGAAAGGGGGGTTTCTTAAAGATTACCCCGAATACAAGTGCAAGACTACACCAAAAATGACCAAATGTTGAAAGTGATATGTCCACTCACAATGGCTACAATAGGATAGCATAAATGAGAAGTAAACAAAAATTCATGTACTTAATAAAAAAAATCTAAAAATGTGTCTATATGAGCTTGAACAAAGCCTCAAAAGTTCTAGAAATCAGGATTGGACAAGTACAATCATGAAAAACTGCAATTTCTCATACATCTATGCACCAAAATTCAAAAATAACAGCAATATTACAAAGTTCATGTTTTTCTACCCCAATTAAAAAAATTTCTCAAAAAAAGGAGTTAAAATGAATGAGATATAAGCCTTCAAAGTTGGATTGCAAAACTGAAAAATTAGATGGTGAAGGGGCATAAAAGTTAACTAGGTGTTGATGTCAGGAAATAAGGCTAAATTTGACATTCAAAAGGCTGTCACTGCAAAGTAGCAACCCCTGAAAATGATGTCCAAGCGATCGTCAAATTTAAACAATAAAAATGATGACATCACTGTACAAAAAGCTAACTATGATGACTAGGCATATGCCATGGTTGCTGACTGGGTTTTGTGTACTGTATGGATAGACACATGGCGACACCTGATTGAATAGTTTCTGATGTGGAAGAATGACACGGCGGTTGGGTGATGTAGCAATTGATCATGTGTCACTTGTTGATTCACCCACGTATTGCTTGTGTGCCTAGCTCGGTGATGATGCAATCCAAATTTGAGCTGATTCGAGATCTTACATGGCATTGGACTACGCAGATGTCTTCAAAAATGTTGTGTGGCTCTTTTATTTTGTGTGTGGAAGCATGAGTAGGGGTCTGAAGCCACAGGGCTCTTTGTATTCACATCACGTAGGGTGCTGACAAAGCACCACGTGGCTGGTAGTTTGAAAAATGTGGGACCCTAGGGACTTTTGTCTCACATTTACGTTGTCTATGGAGCTTGTAGTATGTATATTTAAAACTACACAACTCAAACACAAACCATTTGGAATGCAGTGGCAGTAGTGTGTGTGGGCGTCGATGGAAAGCGATAAACACTTGACATAATATGTCTTATCTGCTGAGAATGTGGAATTGTCGAGAAAGTTGAAACTAGTTGATTGTTTTGCGAATCTGCAGAAACTAGTCCACATGCATGGGAATAGGAGTTGTTGTCTGATTATATGCAAAATCTTATGAGATGAATATAACTCGATCATGGAGGGGGTTAGTTGACCAAGAATGAGAAACTTGGATGACGATAGTGTACTGTCCAATCTATATAAACTGCGTATATGGAATCCTATATAATATTCTTGTGCAAATTTGACAAATACCAGGGATCAGGGGCTACCCCAGAGATAATATTTTGTCAGGACAATTATATGAAAAAAAAAATCTGCAAACAAGACTGAAAATGCAGAATAAAAAATATGATATTTTTATGAAATTGTACCATAGAGAGGCAAATCGGGTCGTACGACTCGGTCTACTAATATTTTTTGCCCCAAAAACAACTTTCACCAAATATGGGCAAATTTATAGTCAAACTTTTATGAAACAACCTTCCAGACACAATGACGAGTTTGGATTTGGCGTAGGACACTCCTAAAGATCTTCGATCCTCAGATATAAAAATATGCCCCCTTCAAGCACACCAAGATCTCTCCTAATAAGCTACTCAAATATGATCCATTGTCTCTAATACCATGTAAGAATTTGTCAATAACAACAACCCAAGATCTAGATGCCAATCAATAGCACAAAAGAGAGAAATAATATGATAAGAATAAGCTGTATTTTCACCAAAAATGCAATATAATATGATCAATTGGATTACAATACCATAACTGATGGATTTAATTGATTGTATTACAATATAGAAGTTCTTGCCTATATATGCAAGACAATAAGAGACAATGATAAGGAGGAGATAACTTATCACCCACACAAGGTGGAATCACATGTTCACCAAAGGTGGACCATCCTCCATTATGTAATGAAATATGGGAAACATGTGGAGGATGATAAAGAGATAAGTGCACTAAAGGTGGAGACAACACATAAAGTGGAATGTGATAACGTTTGTTACCACCTAAAGTATAATTTCTCTTGTATCATGTGCAAATAAAGGTGCAAACTCCTAAGTGTCTCAAATGAAAACTACTATGTATGCATTATCCTAAGTAAGCTTAAGTAAAATGTAATATCTGAATATTTAATTACACCAACAGTTTTGAATTCTCTAACAATCCATTTTCAACCATTTAGAGGTATTACAATTGAATAAACATAGATATATCAAAGCCTACCTCAAGCTTGAGCTCAAAACTTCAGATTGAAGCCACTCTTCACACACTAAAAATGAGGATGTCTCCTTTGGATAACTGAATGAATTTATTGAGATAAATCTAACAAGCTCCTACCCACAAATTTTCTCCAAGCCAATCTCACACAATGAATAATCCAAAATTCCAAGGTAGTAGAGTTTGAGAGCCCAAAACAAGAAAATGAGACCTTGTAAAAATGACCTCTCATTACCAATTAAAAATCACTTTTCAGAAGCCAATAAAATAATATTAAAACCCACTTAATGGATGGGGCTCTTCCATAGGTAAACTCTCGAGAACACACAGTTACCCACTGAGAAGTGATGATCTATCCTATGGACATCAACATACTTCTTCTGTCAGTTCTGAGTTGTAGCCAAATATTCTCTTATCCATATTACCAGTTGCTCCTTAACCTGGAGCATCTCAGGACCCAAAAAAACCTATCCCTTTAAGTGATCCTAACTCAAAGGTGTATGGAATGGTTTCCCATAGAAGGCCTAGAAGGGAGGTACATGCCAAGAGAAATATGATACCCATTATTATAGAAAAAATCTACCAGGTACAAGTAGTCCTCTCATCTCGACTGTGATCCATGACATACAAACGAAACATATCCTCAAGCATCTAATTAACTTGCTCCATTTAACCATCGGTCTCAGGGTGGTATGCAAAACTAAAATTTATCTAAGCACCAAATGAATGCTATAAGGAAGTTCAAAAGGCTGATGTGAACATTGGGTCTCTATCTAAAATGATTTTGCGAGGTATCCCATGCAATCACTCTATGTCCTCCATAAACACACATGCTACATATGCAACAATATACGAGGATCTAATAAGAGAGAAGTGAGCCACCTTGGACAACTTGTCCAATGTAACCATAATAACATCTAGTGATGCAAAGAAATAGCTATCCCAACGATGAAATCAAGAGACATCGTATCCCTTTTCCACTCAGGAATGACATGTGGCTACAAGAGACTTGCTAGATGGTGATGTTCAACCTTCAATATCTAACACTCAAGGCATCTAGCTACAAAATTAGAAACATTGCACCTCATTCCTACCCAATAATATAGTTGTCTAAGGTTGAAATGCATCTTCTTAACAATAGGATGCACTCAATAACGAACATGATACACCACTAAAAACACCAAAGAATGGAGGTCACACGATGCTGGGACATAAATATGACTATGGTTTTGGAAATGTCTAAAATCTTATGCCTGCTACTCAAGGTATCTCCAACAACATTCTCCTTCCCTTTGATGTAGCGGACATCAAAATGACTCACAAAGGAACTCCATCCAATGTCATTGATATGTATTAAGGTTCGGTTGAGTGAAGATATACTGCAAGCTACAATAATCACTATGCAACTCAAATCGATGAGACAAGAGAAAATGTCTCTAATGGACAAGTGCATGTACAACTATTGCTAACTCAAAAACATTGGGTGAGGTAGTTCAACTAGTGATCCTTGAGCTTAGAAGACTCCTAAGCTATCACTCATCCCTCCTACATAAGGACTGCCCCAAACCCTCCAAAGATGCATCAGTGCACACAATTGCTAGATCTAACACTAGCAAGATGGGTGCACTAGTTAAATGCTCTTTCAGTATCTAAAAAGACATCTTTCACTTCTTTGATGACAAAAACTTCTTCCTTTTCCTCTAAAGAGAAGTGATGGGTTGTGCCTACCTAGAAAGGTCTCTCACAAATTGACAGTAATAACCCACCAAGTGAATGTTAGAGACATTGGTTGGCGTTGTTCAATCCAAAATAGCCTGGATCTTAGATAGATTTATTGAGATACACTCTCCTGAGAAGATATCCCCTAAATATCTCACTTTAGTATGGAATAAATCACACTTGGCCAAGTTTCCACAAATGGAATAACTCACACTTGACCAATCTATTCTCCTACCTGATCTCCAAGCCCAATAGACATATTATCCTCTATCAATCTTGCCTTATCTGTGAGCACCTCCAAGGACTTGGGCTCAAATACCTGAACTTCGCCACTGATGTGGGCATCAAGGCCTCGAATAAAGTGTTGCGGTAGCATAGACTCATCATAAAAAATACTAACATATTGCTTGAGCTAAAATTACATATGCTCATATTGAACCACAACCATAGCCATCTGTCGTAGTTCATGAAATTAATTACCATACCTCTAATGATAATGCTAAAAAAGGAAACATGTTTGAGAAATCTCTAAGAATATCTCCCAATAAATTGAATCAATGTCTAATTGGAGCTTCTGGTCCTCCATACACCACCAAATGAATGTGTTATGCCCTACATACTCATCCCAACATTTCTTTTGGAAAATTTTGGGTCCGCCTCTTTTCTTCAGGTTGTTCATTTTTGTATTTATTTCTTGGTCAGAGCTCTGGAGTTTGGGACTTCAAAGTCTCCACTTTTGTCTCTGGTTCATTTTCTAGATTACCAAAAACCTGGGGTTTCACAATGCTTAAGTAAGTTGTCTAAGCTTCTCAAAGTAGTTGGTATCCTGGAGTCTCGGTCTCCAACATGCCCAAATTCTCCTTTTCGGTAGAGAAGTACAAGTACATTCAATGCACCCAGCCTGACGGTCTATAAAAGGCCAAATCGAAGCTCATTCTTACTCACCAAACAAGAAATAGAGCTTCCTTGGGACCTAGCTTCCCTGATGACCAGTTCAACTACAATTTTACAAGCTAGTGTTGCAATCTTTGTTGTCTTTAGATGAATTTGTGCATTTTCTTGCTCTCGTGTTCTAGGCAATATTAATTTTGTTCCTCTTTCTTGATGTTTTTGGCTTTTATTTTTTTCATTTTTCATTTTTCCTTACTGTTCTTGCTTTTGAAGTTTAGGGTTTCTATTTCTAGGTTAGAAATAAAGGATTTTCTCATAAAATTTGTGCCTTATGTGCTTGAAAGTTCATCAATTTTATTTATTAATTTTTTTGTTGTGCCCTAGAATCCAATGCCTTGGAATTTAACTCATAAATTTCATCAAATAGGGATTCCTAATGCCATACCCACATGCCCTAGGTCATATGAGGGAAAAGTTAGGGCACGCTTGTATGATGCCACACAAATAATAATTAAATTGCAAACATTTTTGGCCTTAGGTGATTTTTGATGTCATAAGTAACCTCAAGACCAATGTTCATTTAGGCAGTGCATTCCAAGTCCTTCCCTATGTTTAAAATTCAGAACTCGTTAACAATCCCTAGGACCTTCGAGACTTCAGGTTTGGGAATCTAGTCTAATTATTCAAAGAATTAGTCACCCAATTGTTTATGGGTTCCTGAATCAGGCTCCCCAATCCCCCTTTCCCAGAACCCTTTTAGCTATCATGATGGACGACCTACTCGACAAAAAAGGTTAGGCAAACTAAGCCAAAGGGATCTTTAGACTTATGGGTCTAGGATTCTTATCCTTAGCCTACCTTATTTTTGGGTAAACCTTTTCTTGCATTCCCACACTCGTATGTCCAGTCCCTCTTCCTCGAAACTCAAAGCGAAAATCACTAGGGGACACCTTTGGACTAGGGGGTTCAAGAATCCCATCTTAACCATTACCTTTCTTTAGGTATTCATACTTTAGGATGTCCAAGTTCACTATTCTGAACCCTAAAATCTAAAGTCATTTCATGGAAGGCTAAATTGCTTATATGATACTAAAACTTCACTTTATGCTCTTGCAGGATATAGATTAAATCAAGATGGAAACATAAGCACATGCAAACCTTACCACAAGAAAGACCAAGGAAGAATATACATTGGAAAGGATACACATCACAATGAAGTATGTGCACCATGGTCAACTCCGGGCCTCCAAGCTCAAGGGCACTGTACATAAAATCGCCGACACAAATGTCAGGAGCATGGACCTTGGAGCCATCAAGGCTAAAATAAAGAATCCACCTGTAGGGGCTCGCTTTTATTGGGAGATTTGGGAGTCCTCTTTGCTTCAGGGAGTTCTCTTCCCATCGGTAGTTCAATCACCAAAGTCGGTCCTCACATTAGCTAACCATTATCCATAGGGCACTAGACAATGCAATAATGCAAAGGGCAAGAATATTGTAGACTTACCCTGTATGAAATGCATGTGATTCTCTTATTGCCAAATTGAAACAATTGCCTTGTGTTAAATAAGGATGAGGTAGTCACTCAATATATGGATGCAGAGGTCACACATAAGTGGAACCTCAATGAGAATTGTCTCCTTCAGCCAAGAAAGGATAGGGCCAAGATGCTGAACATAATCCCATGGTTCGCGTTCTACCCTGCCATCTAGGACATAATCACATTGCTGAATTGCGTCTTCAAAAAGGGAGACTCTAAAAGTTATCATCCCTAGATGCACTATTATATTGCAACCATTGTGAGGGAAAATGAATTATTTGACTTGGCTCAGATTATATCTAATAACATCCATGCCCCACTCCTCCAAGTCCAAAACACCAACAAGTCCTACATGATGTCATTTTTTGTATGGTTGGTAGCAAGGCTGAAGACCCTCCCCTGCAATGTGCCCACAACCTGGACACATAGGGAAAACTAGGAGATCAGGTGAGGAACATCTTTCTATGGGAATTCTACCCACAACTACAGAGTGAGAATGTCACAACAAATTTTCATCACATTAATGACGCATTCATTTTTAAAAGAATAAACAAGTTAATCAGAGACGTTGGATTATGAATCTCTCGACATGCAATGTTGTTGGTGGAGAAGTGGGGGAACTGGTTTGTACAATTCAAGTTGTGTACATGTATCAAGGTGACTGGTTTTATAGGGAAGCCCTTCCTCCTTCCATGACATTATAACAATAGAGTAATTTTTCTAGAATTTTGTAGACAAGAGTTGGAGCCTCAGGCCCTAATGATGACTAAGCATAAGCTCATGGTAGGCTTCCCCTTATTTCTAAGACATTATAAATGTGTATCATCAGTCACCACTAAGGACACAATTTTTGAGGTGCACAGTTTAAATTTGTGGGAATTTAGTTACACATGGGATCCTTATGAACCGTAAAGAATAATAAAGAAGCTGCTCCTAGGTTCTGCCCCCAAACACAAGTCAACCATGAGGAATTTTGTAAAAGTTTGGAGGATGATTTTGATAGGAGACAATAATTTTGTAGGATGAAAACATCACAAATGAGGTCTTTTGGGCTCTGGTGGGACATCTCAAAGGCATACTCAAATGATAGGAGCGATATCTTGGACTTGACAAATGAAGTAGAATATACGGACCAACGCCGCCTCTTTGTAGTAAACTGCGATAAGCCTAAAGATATAGATATTCAAGCCCTCTCTACGAATGTCATCGCCCAGAGTAATAAATACTTTTACCTTCACCTCCTAAAAGATGCCCAAAAGAAAAAGGAAAAAATGAAAGAGACCACAAAGGGGTATGAAAGGAGAAAAGATAAATGAGGCAAGAATGGTTGCTAAGATACCGAGTAGGTATACCCCCTAGAAGGTGCTCCCTTGGAAGTATTAATATACAATTTAGGGGAAACGATGCGACCCTCTCAGAGGTTAGCCTCTACTACTACACAAGGGGTAATATATGGGCTCTGAACAAAGCCAATGGAAGTAGCAAGCCCTTCCTAGGTGGTACCAAGAATCACAGTGTCAGTTGGGGAAGGATCCTCTTCCTATCCCACAATAAGACTGATCAATCTGACCGATGATGAGAGGCAACACCATCAGATGAAAATGTTCCCCTCATCCACCATGAAATAAGAATCTCTGGGGTAAGGCATGCCCTTATCCTTGCTGCAGCTAACGCTCTGAATCTTACACAATAGGTCCCATTCCTAGAGATATCAAATCCTCTACCCCAACACGTCCAGTCAATGGAGGAGACAGTATTAGAGTAGGTGAGAGAGTACGAGGGAACTTCTTCCATAGAGGTTGAGGACCCTAACATGTTATTGACTCTGGAGGATCAGGAAGACCTCCTCTGAGAAGCGGAAGAATTTGAAAAGGAACGGTAGGAGGAAGAAAAGAGGAAAGAGTTAGAAGAGCTCCGTTGGGTTTGTGTAGCTTGGATATAGGCCGGAAAGGAAATCCTCCAAGAATCAGAGGAAAAAGAGAAGGCCGAAGAAGCAAAATGAACACCTCCTCAAAGACGAGAGGAAACAAAAGGAACAAGAAGCCCTCTAGAAGCCTTAGGAAGAAAATGAAAAGAAGAATAAGCTAGAATAGATCTACCAAAGGATTCTAGAGGCCATAGAGAGGTTAAAATAGGATAAACTCCAGAAACAATATGAGGAAGAGAAGAAAAGGAAAGAGGAGAAGGCTAGGGAATAGATGAAAACATGATCCACAATTGCGACCGCCATTGCGCCAGATGCCAGTCTGGTGTCTTCCCCTAAAAAATCTCCCCCTCATAACAAAATGTACTAGAAGCCCCAAGGAGCTCCACTCTTGGGCATATATGAGTTCAATGTGGACCAATGGCCACCCCAAAAGAGAATACAAAAATAGGTCTTAATGCCTTAGCCCCTCTAGAATGGTTGGCGGCTGGGTTCAAAAGAAAGCAATGATCGAAGCACGAGAAGGTCTTGCTCCAAGAAGTAATGACTAAGCTCACTCCCTTGCACAAAGAAAAGAGGGTGCAATCTTTGTTCACCACTTGCAAGAATACACAAGGGGGGATGGTGGCAGAGGTTTCTATTACACCTCTAGAAAAATATTAGATAAAGGTGACTACCGAGACTATAGGAAAATCTAGATCAATTTGGGGAAGTGAACTAAATGGGGGGAGGTTGATGACCTTGACGATGCTACCAGTACAATGTGGCAGAGGGTCAAAAAATAATATAAAAAAACTAAGAAGTAAGGGCCAAACTAGCCCAATATGAACATCTTATAAGAGAGTTGACCACCCCACTTGATTCATGTGGCCCTGCTACATCCACCCCGACATTCATACCACAGGAAGAGATGAATTATTTGTACATGATGAAGAGAAAGGACACCATCAAAAATCAATGGATCTCAAAACAAGTGAAGAAGATCCGAGGCTTCCTCTTAGAGTCTCTTGTACATTATTTTGATGCAATACATATTGGAGGTGATATCCATGTAGACGTAAGTCTTTAAGATCTTGAGGTGGAAAAGTATAGAGAATAGATGGAGAGCCTAAGGAAAATATGTCGGCTCAGGGGAGATGAACTAATTGCGGTTGGCATCCTTAGTGACAAGGATGAGGATTTTACAGACACAAGTATCTAGAAGCTTTAGTTCAAAGTGGATATTTTTGAGCTTGTCTGGAAGACCATCATGAAGCACCCTCCATTGGTGCAGAAACAAGCCTCAAAATTCTCATTGTTTGTGCAACATACGACATGTTCCCACCCATATTCCACCAACATTAGCACAATTTTGGATTTTTTATGGAAAGGTTTTAAGAGTGGACGTGGAGAGTTTCAGTCCTTCCTTCAATTTTTATAAGAAATTTTTAGATGATTATATTGATTTAATTCTTTTAGTAGCACAGGCTTAGAAGGCCATTGCAAAGATAAAGGCTCGCGCAAAATAGGCAAAGGAAGCACTGCATGAGGTCAAATTTTGGGTGCAATGTACAAATGGCCTAAATGAAGAGTTTGTGGGGGTCTGCATTAAGAACTATGAGACATACAAAGAAGTCACTCCAGGGTGTTTGACCCCCTCTTTTTTTCATTATTTATTCTTTGAGTCCAAAGGGACTCCAAGACCCATAGTTTTACCCTTTATGACATTATTTTAGTGAGTTATAGATGTCACTTCTGGCGGACCTACTATAGTCGACATTCCACCTCCTGCATTTAAGTATTCCAATGTACAAATAGAGTTCTGCCCCAGGGGGTACTATGCAGTTGTCAGGCAAAATGATAGATGGGAAGGGTGTTTTGTAGGTTCTATCTACCCTACTGACAAAGCACTACTTATACTTTAAAGACAAGTTACAGGTGTTAGACAGGCTAACATATCATCTATCCAACATTGAAGGCATGCATACGATATCTAGAATATGTACACAATACAAAAGAAGATTTGCACGTCAGTGTCCTCCTCGGGATTCAGACTTTTGGGAGTAGTTCTCTAGATTTCAACCTTTTTTCTTAGTGTTAGTATAAATCTTTTTCTCCCTTAGAGTTGTGTATGGTGAACCAATGATTGCTGGACATTTATTGATGATGAATAAAAGAACAAAAAGCTAGTTTTATACTACAAGCATTCTTGTTTATCAGTGAATAACATCTCTTTCATTTCATGTTGTCCTTTACCCAAGAATGTTCAAGTTATTTGTGTTAAGTATAGTCAATGGATGTAATATGGAGTGAATCTCACTTTCTTAATATATATTGATTGATGATTATGTATGTTAATGGTAAATGTGTTATGCTATTCTTGGATTTGGTTGATGATTTGTTGTGATAAAGGGATAATAATATAGTTTTTGTTGTTTTCTAACCTTGACCTATCTTTTGATGATTTTTTTGTGATCTATTGCAAGTCTCATTCTCAGGATCCACAAGACTAGACCTTCCAACCAATAGACCCCTTGTATAAATAATCATGTATCTAAATTATCTATCCAACACCACTATGATCAAACATCTAGGTGCTTGGGAGGATAGGAACCCCAGTTACTTCCCTCTTTTAGGTAGAATTTTTTGGCAACTCTTGATCCATCTCCCATTGACCCATGCACAAAAGCCTCATCAACAAGATACAAAACCTTTGAGCCCTAGTTTTTCTCCCATAAGGATGCATGACAAAGCACCAATCAAGGTCAATCACCCAAGTATCGACCTTTATACCACCACAAGACCCATCAAAGGTAGGTGGACGTGACCAGAGAAGATCTCTCACGTGTCCTTGAATAGTGTTCTCATCCACGAATATGTGATCTATCCTACAAGGGGATTCTCTACCTCTCCCAAGATCAATCCTAGAACCACTCTAGATATGGACTGCTCGTGCTCTAATCTATCCTCTTTTTTACCATGGTTTTATGAGTGTGACTTCTCATGTTGTGATACCTTCTATTGAGGTCCTGAGAGTGCAATGATCTCTTGAAGTAAATTGAGGACCTACCAAGCCTTAAGACCGTAATATTGTCCAATCCTCTGATCATCCACATTTTTTCCCTCCTACTAAGCATACTGATGCTCCTCGTTTTAGTGACCCTCCTGACGAGGATTTTATTGTGTACACATACAAGTAGCTCAAGCTTGGTTTCAACCACCTCCCTTAGGAGACATCCTTTACAAACCAATGAGACACATGTGAGGGGCATCATAACATATCTATAATTCATGCTAAGACAATGTGAATACAATGATAAGTATCAAGAATATAGTATAACAAATACATGTCACTCACACAAAACATAATAAGCGCTCATATGCCAGACATTGCAATGTATGAACCTAGCAGATCTCATACCATATGTAACACCCCATCAAATAACCCTTCGGAACAAGGGTATAACATACATAAGAATTCATGGAATGATTTTTTTTGAAATATTAACAACCAAGAGCATTAAGCAAAGATAATGAACTCGAACCTCAAGACGGGGTCATATAGTCACTGCATGACTCTTTATGCACAAATATAAGTCTAAAGACTATGAAACTTCCCAAAACTATTAGAAAGGTATTATAGAACTTTAGGAAAGGTATACAAGATGCTAATACTCACCTAAGATCCTCCTAGAAGTTTCAGAGTTTAACTCAAAAAATTAGAGCATTTTCTAGATCCTAGGCATCATAGATAAACTATGTTAAGGAGTGACTTGAACGTAAACATCTCAAACACATAATAAATTGTTTCTAAATCTTCCCAAAAATATCTAAAAATTTCTATTACTTTAATATCTTAATAACACAATTGGAATGGGGTAAAATATACACTTGGAGCTCCTGGAATCTCCTTTAGACTAAGCTATAGTTTTAAGGTGTCCATAGTGGACTAATGTGAAATTTTTGGAAACTAGCTTGGAACACATGATTATTTATACAAAAGTGTCATCCATTCATGCATGATACCATTTTCCACACCAGTGTCCCATTTTCATGTTGTAGTGCTCCAAGACTGGCAAATTTGCACTGTCGTTCCTTTTCACATGTTTGTCCTAACAAGGGAGCTTCTCGGCTTCACTGTGGGACCTATTATACACCCTAAACCATTAGGTAAATACAAAACATGAATCTAGTACTCTAATTAGAAGAAATTGATGAAAAAATATGTAGAAAAGGTCTGCAAAGTGTGTTAGGTTTAAGTAATACTAAGAGGGGGGGGGGGTGAATCAGTATTACAACAATTTAAACATGAACTTAGTAAATTCCAACTTAACCAGATAACTACTGAAATGAAAAGAACATAAACATAAAATAGACAACTCATAACCCCATGAATTTGTTGTCGAGGAAACCCTAGCCAAGGGAAAACCCCAGTGGGGATGGTACCCACAAATATGTACTAAAAGTATTATGTCCCTGTTAGGAGACCTAGCCCTATTAGGAGCTGATTATTACATTAGCACATTTCCTTGTTAGAGGAATACAAAATCCTGTTAAAGGTATATTGAGCTCACTGCTCATAGAATAAAAAATATGATTATGTTACGATGATTTCTCAATATTGAACAATACAAGCATATGCTATGCTTAGGTAGTTCCAGTTGTAGCTCACATCACCATCTGTCTGATTCTGACATCACAATGATTTCATCTATTTGCATCCATACATTCCATTATTCCATTACATACTACTTTTTACACTTTGACATTAAAATCTTCCTATATATATCATTATATGTCCAATCGGCTTCCAATACATCACAAAATAGAGTTAACACTTATACAATAAGTAAATACCAAGTCTAAAATCATATAATATCTACACATAGGTAATCCTCAATCCGAATCCAACTTAGCACATTTGGACTTAGCATTATACTCCCTTAATCCTAACAATCTTTCATCTATTTTGTATCACTGTTACTCTGTCTTTGCATATCTTCATCAAACTGTAAATTACTACGATCAACACTAAAACATAAGAGACCTTAACTAAAGATCATGTACATCCCAAAATAGCTTCTCCTAAGCTCGCATGCCTTCATTCGCCATACAATGTGCTCACTGACAAAAATTGTACTACTATACTCTGTAATTCTGCTTTATGGACTTTGTCATTTAGCAAGTTGTAACTTCAAAACTGTGTTTTACACAAAGCAACCATTCATACTAGATGTGTTTCCAAAAATGACAACCCTAAAGTGTTCCAAAAATTTCCTGAATGAATCACTTGCCAACAATCTCTCCCTTTGGAATTGATGGCAACACTTAGCGAAAAATGACTAAGTGTCAATACTGAAAAGAATATACATTATCCTTATTTATCTCCTCTACATATTTGATTCTCCTCTATATCTCCTCTAGACATTTTTCATATCTTCTCTTATCCCCCATTGACATCAATGGAAAAGGTATACTAAAATGTAGAATAACAAAATTGCTTATCAAAAAAGTTTATACCATCTTTAGTACATCTTGGAAGGAGCTTTCCAAGATCTTCACTTCCTATGACCAAGTTTTTACCAGTATCTGACTCACATGAATCATTTCATTTAGTGCAAAAGAGGATGTCTCTGCTGCCTTTAACTCAGTAGGCATGTTCCCAGTGAGAGGTTTCTCTATTTTCTCCATGTCTGAAATGTGAATCTCAAAAATTGATAGCTTAGGAGCAATTAAACTCTTCAGCATACCAAATCTTCCCACAACTATCCCTTTCTCCCTATCCAAAACACTCTAATTCTCCAATATCCTAGAAACTTCTCTGTCTAACTCCAATATGGTATGTGAGAAGGTATCACAACTGTTCATCAACTTGTCTAGAGTGTGTTTGTCTTTTGCTATTATATCCTCAATGTTCTTAATGTTTATGATAGGATTTATATAGTAGTTGTATACCTTTCTACCATACGACACACAACTCTTTGCTTCAGATATGGTTTTTCTTAGTATGCCTAAGTCCCAAGAAATAAACTTGCATACTTCCTCCAATTTCTTCGCAAGGTACTTCCTCTCTACATGCTCTTCAATGATCTTCTCTAAGGACTCATAATGATTGTCAAAGTCATCCAATACCTTGTTCAAATTCTCTGCATTGTCCTTTGATTGGAAAGCAAGAGGTATAGATAGGATTTTGTTGACAATATCAACTTCTCTTTCCATTACCTTTGAATTCTTCTCACCTTTCTGCTTAGATCTCTCCTTCTCTTTTGCAAATGCGATGAAAGATAGATTCATCAACTCATCCTCATCCATAATCTCAACATTAGTGTTGAGAGTTCTATCTCCACTTGCCAACAATAAAGATGAAGAAACAGATGCACGAGTTTCTTGTTTCACTTCAACTTTATCTATTGCTTCCTATGTTATTTCAGCTTCGCTCACTTTCTTCTCTTCTTTCTCCATCTTTGTTAGATAAATGCTTCCTCCATCAATGTCAGTATTTTTCTCAAAAGGATCACTAACATCCTCCGAAGTGTCCAAAGATAGAAGCACACTAGAAAAAAAGAAACCTGGTTGCTTCACAGTACTGAAAAATTGGCTATTGTCTTCATCATTTGATATAACAAGGTTTACTTCAGCTATCCTTGATGAATCACCTTTTATAATTTAGGCTTAGTAGCCTTCGGAGGTGAGGACTTCTTAGGTTCAGTTCCCATCAAAACCTTATCAACTCCCTTCTATGTTTCCTCAATAAATTCCTCATACTTTCTCCCCATTATCTTGACCAATCTTGAATTGGTTCTAAACAAAGGTTTCAAAGCATTTAATATCTTTTCCATTTACTTGACTGAAACAATAGGTATCACACCTTCAACTGCTCGTACTCTGATTTCTTCATCTTCTATTTGAGCTAAATGTTTCCTTATTTCTTATTTTCCATAAAGTTCTTCTGGTATATTGCCTTCAATTTCTAACAAGTTCTTCTTAAAAGAAAGTAAATTATTTATTACCATGTGTTAAATCAAAATTTTATCAGATGCCTCATACCTCTGATAGTATCTGATCAATGGGATAAGTTTTCCCTCTTGAATTATTCTCTTCTCCAGTAATTGAGGCTTCCAGAGTTGTTTCACATCAATGCTCTTCTCTCCAACTTTCTTCTCTTCTCCCTTCTTCTTTTCAATTTACGTCCTCTATTTCTTTGGTGGAGAGTCATGTTTGGTGGACCTTGTGTTCCTTGTAGGCAATTCCTTGAGTTTCACTTCCTGCGATGTTTTCTTCGGTAGTGTAGGAGTGGTTTCTGGTACATTAATCAAAATAGGAGGTGGATTGATATCATTCTCAACGTCTGGAGGTGGAAGGGATGCAAGAGCAGTGCTCGCTGATCTAGAAGCTCTTTTAGTCATCTTCTTTCTTACCTCTTTCATCTCCTCCTTTTTTATACTAGCCTTGGTTTCTAGATCATCTACCACATTTTCTACTTTTCTCTTTCTTGCAGCTCGAGGTTGTTCTTCCCTTATCTTCGTAGAGTTTTCTTTATAGGTGCCCCATCTTTCTTTGGATGGATCAATTTATGAATACAGAATGTGTTCTACTTGCATGGTCAAGACCTCAGAACTGACTTCATATCCTAGAGGATAACACCACTTCATACTAGGTTGCGCTGCCTCAAAGAAAACACAATCAGTTTCAACCATGAAATAGATTGTATCATTGTATTTCTCTACCAATGCCTCAAGGATACTCATTTGTTCCTTCATCTATCTCTGCAATATTTTTATCATCCAAAATAATTCACCATCAACCCATGTATTTTTCTGTCTTCTATAGCTTTGTGTGATCTGAATTCAAGTGGGTTCGTTGTCCTTCCAAGATCTAGGGTGCATACTAGGAAAACTATGAGCAATATGAATAGACATGTGTATCAATAGAGACCCAAACCTAAATGCCTTTGAATTATCCTTTTTTGTTTTCCTCACATCCTCCAAAAAAAGTTGTGCAAGTACTTCACAAAGGTTATAATTAACATTTTCTTTCACCATTCTATATTCTATCATAATTACTCCCGCTAATACTTAGTTAGGTCGACTGTTGTAATGTAGTTTATAACCTAGAATCATTGAAATCAATCTAACATCTTGCTGAAATATGTCATTAACAATCATCTCTCTCTTATCCCATCGTGAATGTGTTAGGGTTTCCACCTGTTTCTTTGTGTTCTTCTTTGTGACAGGGATAACACCAAAGTTATCCAAACCTGTTATAGCATGAATTAAGTCACTGCAAATATTTACTGGTTGATCTCCAAGCCAAATGAACTGGTCGTGAACTCTACTCAGAATGATCTTAATCCATTCCTCTTCATCAAAGTTGTAAAGTTCAGTCATCTGCACTATACTAAGGTTCTCAAGATGTGCGAAATCAAATTTCATTTTACCATATGCTCCAATCATATCCTTCATCTCTTTATAGATCTCAAAATCTCCTAGAGACTCATACTTACAGTGAATGTAAGCCCTAATGTAATCGACATGTAGAACATCGTAAGGTGTTTGAGAAAATGCACCTTCAGGATCATCTTCAATTGACTTGAACGTGTGTTTCTTGAATTTATACCTAGGCCTTTCAGCGACATAAAAAATAAATGGAGTATCCATAACCAAAGCTTTGCAAATGATCTAAATATGTCTTATCTTCCGATTTCATGAATTCCTGCTTCGATCAAACGCTCAACAAACTTGCTTCTATGTTTTTCTCCGCTCAAATCTTGTTTTTCTTGGGCTCTATTGTTCGAATGATGTTCAAAAAATGTATTTCAATCAATCTTATACTTCGCTGTGTAAAGAAATGACATAATTCCCAATAAACTCATCTCTGCACTTAATCCAGTGAATTAACAATCTGGCGATCACAAGATAGAGATTGTAAAACCATGCAATCACGAATATATGCTCCATAATTTTTCGACATACTCTCTCTAAGCTCCCAAGAGCTTACTCCTCAAAATCAGGGGCTGGATAGATTTTTGATGTTTCCTTCCAATTCTCCCCCTAAGGCCATGCTTGGCCATCTAGTTTGATGTGGAAATATTTGCATCAGGCAAAGATTCAATAGCATCTACCGACTCTCCCTAAACCATTTCCTCACTTGATTCCTTTACTTTTCATACCTTACCACTGTTTACATCTACTACTTTTCTGAAATGATTGTTAAATTATTCTGCAATACTCTTAACATCATTAGTAATCTTCTTTGTATCAATAGGTGGAGGACCACTTCTATTTTCAGTTCTATTGTATCTGCAAAACTTCGCTATGTATCCTAGATTATAACATTTGTAGTATATAGGAGGTGGTATGTTCTGATTAATCTACAACTTACAATACTTTGCAATGTGTCCAAATTATTGCATTTGTAACATGTGATCTTAGCTTCTATTCCTTCTCTATTGTAGTCTTTCTTGATTCTTGATTGACCAGGCTTCCTGCATTCTACCTTCTTGTGTCGAAATGCATTACAATTAAAACAATATAATGCAAAGGGTTCGTAAAGAGATTTACCTTTGTAGTCTCTCTTCATATGTCCAATCTTGTTGCATCCAAAACATCTACCTCTAAAAGGTCTGATATGTTCTTTAGGTTCTTCAAGAGTAGGTCTTTCTCCATCAATCTTTACTTCTGATTTTTCTTCCTCAGTCTTTGAACATTCAGCCTCATTGAAGCCAACTCCATTCATGTCTCCTTTAGGTTTCTATCTATCTCCCTTCTCATCAATCTTATCATTTCTTGAATGAAGTTTTTCAATATGTTTCTTTGCCTCAACAAGTTCTCCCTTAATGATTTGATTATATTTCTCTAATTCCATATATTTGTTCTTGTAGTGATCAATTTCAGTCTTCATTTGTCCCATCTAAATATTTGCATCTTTTAAAGTTTCTTTAATTTTGTTTCTATCATCCTTTACCTGTTTGATCTCTTTAGCCATTTGAAGGGAAGTAGTTTCATGATCAAGCTTCAAAGTATATTTCTCTTGTTCAAGTTGTTTTATCTGATCTGAAGTATCATTGTCTGAATCCTCTTTTATCTTATCCATAAGATCTTGTCTCTGACTCCTGGATAGTTCAAATTGTTCTTTCAATTTCTTGATGAAACCCTCAACTCTTCTCAATTTGAATCTCAAGTCACCATTTTCTGCTTTTGCCTTATCAAGGTCTTCAAATGTTGCTTAAAAGTTACTTCCAAACTTTCAGAATCCATCTTGATCTCCCTTAAGCTGTTAGACTTTCTCTCCAAGGGCCAATAGCTCTGATACCAATTGTTAGGATTAAGTAATACTAAGAGGGGGTGAAACAATATTACAACACTTTAAACATGAACTTAGTAAATTACAACTTAACCAGATAACTACTAAAATAAAAAGAACATAAACATAAAATACTTAATTCATAACACCATGAATTTATTGTCGAGGAAACCCCGGCCAAGGGAAAACCCTGGTGGGGATGGTACCCACAAATATGTACTAAAACTATCATGTCCCTATTAGGAGACCTAGCCCTATTAGGAGCTAATTATTACATTATTACATTTCCTTGTTAGAAGAATACAAAACCCTGTTAAAGGTAAACTGAGCTCACTTCTCATACAATCAGTTATATGATTCTGTTACAATGATTTCTCAATAGTGAACAATACAAGCATCTTCTATGCTTCGGTAGCTCAAAACACTTCAATTCTCTGACATCTAACAATAAAGAAGAAACGTTCTGTAAATTAAATGTGAAGGACCAATCTAGGAAAGACAACGAACTTACTTCTTCAACCTTGGACATGAAACATGTTTTCTTTGTAATAATTAAAAGAGTGAATACAATTGGTTTGCAAGTCTGTTGCAGTCACTACCCCAATATATTTTCTATTACAGTATTATAAAATCAATCTAATATGTAATAATCTCCCCGTACCAGTTGTGGTATCCCATTCAATATGACAATGATTGGATGCAAACAAGCTTCCAACTGGTACAACTATTCCTAACTGACTAAATGCAACCAATGGCTCAAAAGGATTAAAATAAGACAAAACAAAATATAAGAAAACTAATCCAATATATCTATTTCCTCGTTAGTGTCCTTTTCTGGTAATTCATATGGCTTCCTTAAGTAAGTCGTTATCCATCTTGCAACCTAAAGATGTGTTGGCCACTTGAAATGTGGAATATTAGAGACAATCAACATTAAGTCCCGCCACTTGTTCCCAGTAATCACTCGAGTTTCAATATGAAATTCGGTAAATTTTGTAAGGAAACTCAGGTGCGGAAATAGCTTCCTACGCTAATCTCTATAGGAGAGTATTGTGCAAATTCTTTTAAACCCTTACAATTTCAGATTCGTTAACTACTTTAACAAAGATATTGCAACCAC
>MU224707.1:88039-115587 GCA_018584345.1 Thuja plicata
TTAGCCATGATCTCCTTACACACAATTCAAGATGCTGACACATCAACATTATTTGCAAGAAATACATTTTACAAACCAAATAATAAGAATAGGAATTATCCAAGGTTGAGACACCTTATTCCTAACAAATTTGACTTCCAAAGAAAAGATCTTATCAAGGATATCATTGAATCTATCAATGTTGAAATCATCCTCTCCTTTTAGTTGATCAATAACCTTTCAAGGCAATTCTTTGAATTCCTTCTTCTATTCCTGAACATCCTTCATTTTTCCACTCTCGTTAATTATTACCAGGATTGACCAATGACTATCTGAGATGAAAGAGGAAACCCTCTGATTCACCTTATCCTCCTCATGTTCAATATAACTTAAGTTATTTTATATAGCCTCTATCATCCACACATTTGACTTAATTCTTGGAGGGGCATCTAGGTCTCTCCTTGTAACTTTGTGAACTTGACTAAGTTCAAAGTGAGAAGGTTTCCATTTCTGGATTACCTCTTGCAGCTTTGGATTTTCTTCTTCGAAGTACTTCTTCATGGACAGAAGGCTGTTATAACTAGCATGGAATTCATCACAATATTTCAATACACATTTTACTCTAAAATATAATATCTTCTCTAAATCCTTACACTCATAAATCTTATAGTCATCTCCTGGTTTGTTAAAACCCTCATTGATTTGTTGTGAACTTTCTGAAATTTGTATGACAATATTTGAGGCCAATGGTGTTTCGCTTGACCTTGGAGTTTTTTACTGCAACAATTCATTCTCCATCTTTACCATCTTTAAATACAACTCATTAATCACTTTATTCATTTGTACTTCTTTGAGTTGGGACTCTTCCAACTTTTATTGCATATGTTTAACTTGTGCTCTATTAAACATAGCTCTGTACATTAACTCAGAGTCTTAAGCTAATGGGTTGGTGCTATCAAATGTCTGAACCACAACCATACCTTATGAGCCTTTTGTTATATCAACCAACTTGGGCTTGTTGTCACCCTTGAAACTAACCCATGTGGCTAGAGTCTCTATTTTTGGATTAAAACCAGATCCTTCAATTTTCTCCAAGGTGTCAAATTCAGCTACAAATGTGGGATCATCTTGTTTTCTCACTTGATCCAACAAAAAAATTCTTTCAATGTTAACACTAAACAATCAACATGTTACTTTTTATCATCATATCCCTGGCTTCTTCAATGGTGCCAGTAATATTATCAAGATTGAGCTCATCAATAATATGTTTGACTATAACTTCATGTTGAGATTGCTCAACATTCATGAGTCTCAATTTATTATTTTTTTCAAAATGCTTCATTTTGTACTGCATCCAGAAATATTTAAACTCATGTTTGTGAAGTCATCTTTCTGGAGAAATCTGAGAGAAATGGCTTCTCTTTCGTCATCCATATTCATTGGGGCACCATCCTCCAGAGTCTGGGCTGTGTAACCGTGGATTTAATCTTGAAATGTAGGAGGTGGAGATGTTGGCCCTACCTTCTCATCTCCTCTTAATCCCTTTAAGATATGTGCCACTTGAACTGAATTACATTCGTCATCTAAATCTCCATAAGAGACAAGTGGGGCCATGATTTCCTTTTGTTGCATTGGAGGTGGAGAGTCTGTATCTAAGTCCCACATAATCAATTTTCTTCTTTTCTTAGGAGGAGAAGATGCCTTTGCAACCTCCTTAGGATTTTGCTAAACAGTTCCTTAAAATTCTCAATGCACTTTTCAATCCTTAGCACTTCAAACCTTTCTTCATCATCGAATCTGGGCTGCCCCGTTTTTAACCTTTCTTCTTCAATCTTTGAGAGAACCCCAAACTTCTTGACCCTTTGTATAATAGTTGGGTTCCCATCACAGTGTCTTATAACATCTTCATCAATGTTTAAATGGTGTTTAAATTTAGAAACCATAGATTGAATATGTCCTTCAGGGTCATAACCCCTGCTTTTCTCACTCTCCAATCTATAATGGTTTTTTATATAATCTTGTACTTCACTTAGCATATTGGAACCAATGGTAAACCCAACAAACTTTACAACATGAGGCATGTATATACCTTTCCTTCTTGGAGCTATGATTTCCTTCTCTAACCACAAAATCTGCCACATGAATTCCAGAAAACCAACTCTCTCTGATACATAAGTGGGCATTTTGTGAGGTTGTTGTCTACACCCATATATCCTAAATCAATGCTTTGATCCTTTGTGGAATTCTCTCCTTTTGGTGACCTAATAACTTGAAAATCCATCACACAAAAATATCTTGGAATATGTTGAAATCACAGTATCTGTTGTTTCTATCCCAAGCTTGGCACCACAACTGTACAAGAATCCTATTTCCTTGTCCATCACTTGTAGTCAATTTCAAAGACTCTTTGAACTCTGAAATATTTTGGTACAAAATCAAGTGTAATAGAAGAGAATAATTTTGAATGCTCTAGCAGTTTTCCACCTCATCAACTGTTGATGCAGTAACTTCTCATTATTAGTAAAAAAAGCATACTCTAAGCATCCTCCCAAGTAGCAGAAGTCACATTTCTCAGGTCCCATTGGACGCTTACCCTTCTGATGTCTCGACCTCTAAGGGCCAACCTCAAATGGTGAAGAATGTGAATGGGCTTCAAAGCAAGCTACCTGTCCTCTACCTGTAAAGAAAATTAATCAAGAAAATTAATATATGGGGCTCTTCCATAGTCAAACTCGTAAAAACACATAGTCATCAATCGAGAAGTGACAATCTAGCCTATGGGCATCAACATACTTCTTCTCCTGATCCTGAGCAGTAACCAAATAAGCTCTAATAAGAACCAACTGTATCTCCATATCCTTAAGCATCTCAAGACCCAACACTACACGATCCTCCAAATGATCCCAATTCGAAGATGTATGACACAGTCAACCATAAAAGGCCTTAAAAGGAGACATGCTGGGAGAACTACAATACCCATTATTATAGGAAAACTAAACCAAGTACAAATAGTGTTCCCACCTTGACTGTTGATCCACACATACATGAAAAGAATGTTCTCAAGAACCTGATTCACTTGCTCTGTCTGACCATTGATCTTAAGGTGAAATGTTGAGCTAAAATTGAGTTGCACACCCAAAGCATGCTGCAGAAATGTCAACAATACAATATTAAACATTCGATCCCTATCCCAAATGATCTTGTGAGGTATCCCATGTAGCCAAGCTATATCCTCCATGAACAAAAGTGCTACCAAAACAATAATATAAGAATCTGTCATGGGAAAAAAGTAAACCACCTTAGACAAATTATCCATAGTACCATAATGGCATCATAACGATGTGATGAAATAGGTACCCTGGTAAAAAAATCAATGGATATAGTGTCCCACTTCCACTAAACAATGGAATGTGACTGCAAAAGACCTATCAAATGTTCATTCTCTACCTTCACTCTCTGAAACTCAAGACATCTAGCCAAAAAATTGGCAACATCATGCCTCATCCCTTCCCAAAAGTACAACTATTTAAGTTTGGCATGCATCTTCTTGATGCCAGGATGTGCGGAATATGACACACGATGTGTCTCAAAAAAAACTAACGAAAAAAGATCACCTGGAACTAGCACACAAATGCACCCATGGTACTGCAAAATTCCATCTAACTCTAGGAGTAACCTGAAAAAATGAACCACAAGGGTACATCTAGACTCAATCTCCTCTCTAACTTTCTAATACCATGTAAAAATAAATAAAAAATAAAGGAAAAAAAATAGAGCATATGGAGAGCAGAGTGGGAACGGATTTTTCTAATGGTCTGGGAGGGAACTCCCCTTCTCGATTGTCACAAGGAGATATAGGTCAAGGTCATGAGATTATGGGATCTAACGAAGGATCTGACAAACCTCCGGAGGTATCTGTTTTCAAGGGTTCCTCAGAGCATGATAACCAGGGGGTGGGTCTGGTCCTTGTGACCTCCACAAGGTGGACCTACCCAGGACAAAAAAACCTAATTCCTGGTCATGAATTTTTGGAAAAAATCCTACAGGTAATTCATCTTTCCCTCAAGTTCGTAATATTTCAAATCTGACTTTGGGGAAGTTTTTTGCAGCTATTCCTAACGTGGTCATTGATCATAATATTGTGTTTATGGTATCTTCCCTGACCGATAAGTTCCTTGGTCCTAGACCCAACATTGATGTTATTAGAGTTTTTAATAAGAGAAAGTGGAGGCTGAAGGGACAGGTGGATATTTTGGCTATGCACAAGGGTTTTCTTTCTTTCTCCTTCTCCTTTCATGAAGACATGGAAAATATTTTATGTGCTGGACCTTGGCTAGTTGGTAAATCAACTTTAGTGCTGCAGAAGTGGACTCCTAATATGGATTTGAATGAATCCTCGTTCTTTGTTCAAGCTCTGTTCTAGATCTGTTTCCATGGTCTTCCTCTGGAATATTGGATAGAATATTTTTTTTCTGGTATAGCGAGTTCCTTTGGTGAACTACTTTCTATTGACCCTGTGACTGCTGATAGGAGACGATTGACTTATGCTAGAATTTTTATTGGGGTGGAACAAGGAATGGATATGCCTACTTCTGTGGATATCATCTTGAAGCTAGGAAAATGGACTCGAGAGATAGTTTATGAAAGAATCCCCTTTTCTTGTTTCTTCTGTAAGAAAGAGGGACATTGGCATAAAAACTACCCCTCCAAACCCCCTAAGGAAAGACTTTGAAAGTAATGGGTAAGCCCACGAGAATGACTAATAGGCGGATCTAGAAAGTTAAGGGTTCAGGGGAAGGATCAAGAAGTAATGAAACACTTAAGGACAATACTATACCAAAGGACATGGAAGACAAAATCAACAACTCAGATTATCCTTGATTCCCTTGAGGGATCTGGAAACGAAAGGAACGTGTAGATAGATGTGGAAGAACTTCCTATATTTGAAAAATCTCATGTGAATAATAGTATGAATGGTGAGGCTTTATTATTAAATAATGAAGGCCCGAAAGATGCATGTCCTAGTTCTCCTCCTGCATGTATGGATCAGGGTTTGGAGGAAGGAGAAATTAATGAGAAGCTTTTAAAGGTTGACAAATCCTCCCTTTCTGAAGGAGGGGAAGATGATGATAATCTTGGGTCCCAAGATTTTGAATATGCTCAAAATTATAATACTCTTAATTATAGTCCCTCTTTGGAGTCCTCTTTGCAAAGAAATGTTGATGTGGTCAAGTCCCCCATTCCTGTAGAACCTTTGCTTTTCAAGATGGACAATGTGGGGGGGGGAGGAAAATGCCAGATCTACAGGTGTAGATGTGGGTTGTCTTTCCATTTCCATGAAGATGAAATCCCTTTCTTTCTGGTAACGAATAGGAAGAAAACTAAAAAAGGTACACCCAAAAATATCCCTCCGTCTTCTCTAAGTAATAGAAACAAATCCAGAGCGGATGAGGGAGCCCAGCTTAATACTCCAGGAAGAAGATCGGCTAGTAAAATCAAGGAACAAGAAGAAAACAAGAATATTGTGGATGGAACTCAGCTTACCATCCAGGAAGCCTGCTCACTGAAGAAGAAATGAAAATCATCTCATAGAATATTTGAGGACTAAATAGTTCTCATAAACAAGATGGCCTAAGAAATATTTATAGAGACCATAAGCCTAATATTATCCTAATCCAGGAAATAAAGATTATTAAAGAGAAGATGGAAGGTATCAAAATTTTCAAAAATGAAGGCAATTTTGGTAGTATCTCTGAGGGAGCCTCAGGAGGTATTTTTATTTTTTGGAACCAAGATTACATTGTGGGTACCCCTGTCCTTCATGAGAATTACTTAGCTATTGTGAGATTTAGTCATATTAGGGATGGTACCTCCTAGATTTTGGCTAATGTCTATGCCCCTAACTGTAAGGTGGGTAGGAATAAGTTTTAAAAAAGATTGGCTAAAGTGATAAATAACTTTATTAAGGAGATATGGATTATTATGGGGGATTTTAATACCCCTCTAGGAGAAAATGAAAAATTTGGGTGTATCTCTCCCCATTTGGACAACAAAGTGAATTTAATGGACTTCAAACCTCAAGCTCTTCATGATATGGATCTCCATGGAGCTACTTACACTTGGTCCAATAGATGAAGTGGCAATGATTTGATTCAAGTTAGTTTAGACAACTCTCATCTCTAATGATTGGTTTACTCCATATCACTGTAATCTCTCTATTTTGTGTCGAATTGGCTCAGATCACTCTCCTATCTCCTTTAATTCTGACCCCTTATTGGGTAAATGCAATTTTCTCTTCTGATTTGAGAAAATGTGGACTCTTCACCTCAATCTGGAATCCTGCATTGCTAATTTGTGGAGTTTAGAAGTTAAAGGGACTGCCATGTTCAGAGTGGCAAAAAAGATGAGAAATATTAAAGACAATATTAGAACTTGGAATAAGGAGGCATTTGGGGATATTTTCCTTATTAAAAGTGATGCTCAGTTGGATCTTAAAGATATTCAAGATAGGATCCAAAAGGAGGGGTACTCAAATACTTCAATTGAAGAGGAGAATGTGGCCCTTTCCAGATACCATAATGTCATCTGTATGGAAGAGGAATTTTGGAGGTAACGATCTTGATCTCTCTGACTTTCGGCTGGTGACAAGAATTCTAGGTTTCTCCATATGATTGGTCTTAAGCAGAAAGATGCTAACAAGATTTCAAATTTGATCACTAATAATTTTGTGCTTGAGAAGGATGAAGATATAAGGAACGAAGCCAAGAGATTTTATTAAAAACTCCTTACTGCGGACCAGAACCTCAACATACAAGACCAAGAGAAGATTTTGAGGTGTATTCAATAAGTGGTGTTTGAGGATCAAAATTATTCTCTGATGGATATTCCCTCAGCGATGGAAATTTAGAATGTTGTCTTCTCTTTTGAGGGAAATAAATCCCCCGACCCTGTTCGTTTTCCTATGTTCTTTTTCCATTCTTTCTGGAATATTGTGGAATAGGATGTTGTGAGTGCAGTGAAGGAATTCTTTGGTGCTAGAAATATTTTGAAGGAAATTAATGGTACTTTTCTTCTTATCCTGAAGGTGGTGGGTGCTAATTCTTTTTAGTCCTTCAGAACTATTAGCCTTTGCAATTCTTTCTACAAGATTATTTTAAAGTCCTCACCTTGCAAATCTTATCTCTTCTTACCAATATTATCTCTCAACAACATAATGGTTTTGTTTTGGGTCGCCAAATTTTGGATTTGGTTATGTTTGTCCATGAGAATATCCACTCCCTTTCTTCTTTGAAGAAACAAGGTTTTTTTTAGGAAGCTTGATCTCTCTAAAGCCTATGATAGAGTTGATTGGAATTTTCTGGAGAAAGTCCTTGCTACTTTTGGCTTCAATCCTAACGTTATTCAACTTTTTTTACAATTAGTGACTTCTGCTACTTTTTCAGTCCTTGTTAATGGCTCTCCATCCTCTTTCTTTAAAACATTTAGGAGGATGAGATAGTGGGATCCTCTCTCGCCTATTCTCTTTGTCATTATGGCTGATTGCCTCAATAGATATATCAATAAACTGATTGAAGAACGAAAGCTGAAATGTCTCAATCCTTCTTCCTCTAGCCTAGTGTGTGCCCACGAGAATTTTGTTGATGATGCAATTTGTATGGGCATGTAAACTATTAAAGATCCTAGAGTGCTTAAATATTCTTTGAGCTTCTATGGGGAGGCTTCGAGTCAACTCATCAACCAGAGTAAAAGTTCTCTTTTTTTATCAACAC
The DNA here is from genome assembly GCA_018584345.1 of Thuja plicata. Classification (NCBI taxonomy): domain Eukaryota; kingdom Viridiplantae; phylum Streptophyta; class Pinopsida; order Cupressales; family Cupressaceae; genus Thuja; species Thuja plicata. Next base: position 95,788 of record MU224707.1, read on the forward strand.
CCCAGAAGATAGACAAAGAAGAATTGGCAGAACTATTGGCCGTCACATTGACCTTATTCCTTCCTCCTATCTTGGCCTCCCTCTTTGCCTTAAACCTTCTGATTCCTTCTGGAATTCTCTGGTGGATAAGTTCCATAAGAAACTTGCAGGCTGGAAAGGAGCTCTCCTAAATTTGGCAAGTAAAGTCTAGCTTTTAAATTCCTCCTTGCCAAACATCCCTATTTATGCTATGAGCTTATTTAGAATCCCTTATGAATTCGTTGAAGCTTTAGAAAGAATCCATAGAAATTTCCTTTGGTCTGGGGTGGAAGATAATAAGAAACTTTCTTTAGTTTCCTGGGACAAAGTTTGTAAGCCTAGAAAGATGGGAGGGTTGGGAATAAGGAAAATTAGATTGATGAGTAGTGCCCTTATGTCTAAACAAATTTGGAGAATGTTCCATGTTAAAGGAGAATGGAGTACAATTTCACATCATAAATACTTGCACCAGACGCCCTCTCTCCAAATCTTTAAGGAAAATTTTTACCCTCCCAATGGCTCTCACATTTGCAGTAGTGTCATCCAGACTAGATCTTTTTTTGTCCAAAGCCTTGCCTGGAAGATTGGGAATGTTCGAAACATCAGAATTTGGGAGGATGAATGGATTTTAAATTCCCCTTTAAATAAGATGCATACTTTCTCTCCTTTCATGGAGATCTGCAAGAAAACATTTGGTACTATGGTCGCAAACTATTGGCATAATGGTTTTTGGGTCAATCTAAAAGACATTAATCAAGTGCCCACTCCTATTCAGAATGCTCTATGTGTTGTGGTTATTTCGGAGAATAGTTTGGATGAAATCATTTGGAAGAGAAATCCTTCTGGATTTTTCTCTGTTTCTTCTATTGTCAATTTACTGTCCCTATAAGAAGCTCCTCCTCCTTGCTGAGCTTAGGCCTGGTTCAAAGATCTATTCCCAAAGGTGAATATTTTTTTTTGGTGTCTCCTTTAGAATAAGACCCTGACTATTGATAATCTTTGTCGTAGGGGATTTTACTTAACAAAAAGATGCAGTTTTTGTTTGAAGGAATAGGAATCAGTGGACCACATCTTCATCCACATTCCTTTCACTATCTCTATTTGGTCAAAGATATTATCTTCTCTCAACATTAGTTGGATCTTCCCGAACACTCTTAAGGAGCTTTTTATGGAATGGTGATGTCCCTTTAGAGGGAGGACTCTCAAGATCCTTTGGAATTTTATTCTCCCTCGCACTATATGGGGAATTTGGAAGGATATAAACAATCACATCTTTCGTGATATTGACCTCCCTCTTGAGGTGGTGGGGTTTAAAATTGTGAGGGCCATCTCTGAAAATGTTAACATCTCTCATGACCTTCCTCCATATTTTCCTTCTGAGGAGGGCATCTGCAAAGTGTGGAAGGTGAATGCTAAAATGAGTAGCCTAATTCCTAAAAAATCTAGAGAAGATGCAGTTTGGGGTTTCCCTCCCACTGGTTGGGTCAAGATCAATTTTGATGGGGCTTCTAAAGGAAACCCAAGATTGGTTGGCTGTGGTGGTGTCATAAGAAATGAGGGAGGTAATATGTTAGCTGTGATTTCTACTCCTATTGGATTCAAATTCAACCATGTGGCAGAGGCTATGTTGGCTTATCAAGCTATTAAATTGGCCAAGGATCTGAATTTCTCCAAGGTCTAGATCGAGGGAGACTCGAGCAACATCATTAATTGCTTAAAAGGTATTTGTCCCCATCATGGAATATACATAATAAAAGCATAAAGGCTAAAGATATTATTAAGGATTTCAATTTATGTCACATCTCTCATGGGTTCAGGAAGGTTATTGTGGTTGTGGATGGGTTAGCCAATGTTGTTGTGAACTCGAGTGACATCATTAAATGACAGAGTGGGTTGGATATCTCATACAAGATTAAAATGTTGTTCATATATGATCCTACCCATGGATCCTTTGAAACTCAATTTAATGATGACATTTAGCACGAGGAGGATTAATATATGTAATATTAGTTATGCCAAGTGTACTTGCAACAAAGGTAAATTATTGGCATCTGGTGAGGCACGCTTTCTGGGTGGTTTTTTTTTTCCATTTTAGTGGTTTTAAATTAGAAGTTAGCTTTTAGTTCTAACCTTGCTTCTAAGCTTAAGCCCTTCAATTCTCTGTTAGATGTTTGGAGTGATGAGATGGGAGGAAATAGGAAAAGGATGGATCCTTTCTCCTATGAGAATTAAAAAAATAAGGAGAAAGTCTAAAACTTTCTCAAAAAGGGGGGGTCTAGTTAGGTACATGGAAATACTTCACGGGAGGAATACTGATGTTACCAATAACTTCATCGAAAATTGGAGAAATGGGAAGATTTATTTGGGAGGAACTAATGTTAAAATTAATGAGGAGATCATACTAGAGATTACGGGCCTCCCTAGAGGTCAGAGAAACTTTTACAAAGACAGGCGTCTCAATGATTCTGCGATCAAAAGATTCCCGAAAGAGGAGGATGAGAAGGTCAAGCTGGTTAAGCGTAAGAAGAAAAACTACTACTCTCTTAAAGTCATCAAAAAGGTATGCAAGAGAGTTATCTTTGTCGTTATACAGTACATTACTTTAGATGGTAGGTTCTCTAGGGTTTATGGGTACCATTTTGTGCTCCTCAAACATTTCAACTATGGTGATAGGATTTCACTCTCGTATTATCATCTGAACTCCCTGAATGTCAACATTAAATATGTTTAGGAAAATCATCATGGGAATCCTGCTATGCATGAGGGCTTTAAACTCCTCATCTATCAAAATTTTACACCTAACATTCTTGAGCCCCAAAATGTAATGACTATGATGAAGATAAAGAATATGGGGAGGAATCAGAGACGTATGTGGATTATGAGAATGAGTCATCATAGGAGACTAATAGGAGCCCTAATAATAAGGGTAAAGGTACTGTCAAGGGTAGTGCTTCTTTGTCCAAGAATTCTACTGGGTGGAAAAGGTCCTTTATTCTTGAGGATTCATCCTTTGAAGATGATGACGAAACGAATAAGGACTGGGAGGCTACGAATGAGAAGCTAGCTAACGATTGTAAGAGGGGCAAGAAGAAATGGGAAACCTATAAAATCCTTTTGGGTAACCCTGCTCCTGGTCTTTTAAGGATTTCTAGGCTTGTGCTCCTAGGTCTTCTCTTAAGGAAAACCCCTCTAGTAAAGGTGAGCATCAAAAGCCTGATTATGGGAAGGAGGGTTCTTCTAATAAAAATGGTAGTGGAATGGGACAAGCTAAGGAATCCCTAAACTGGATTTTCACGAAGTTGATTAGTCTGAAAGATAGTAATGCAAGGATTGATGCTAGAATTAAAATTCTGGAAACTTTGGGATTGGGTGATAAACCTTTCCTAGATTTTGTGAATGATCTTACTGCTGCCATGAATAAAGTTGATAGGATTGTTGAAGCGTATGATTCTAAATTTTCAACTGTGAATGATAACATCTCCAAATGTGACATGGATTTGGTGTCTATGGATTCTAGAGTTGCTTTCATTGATTAGAGAATCATGACTATAGAGGCTACTCTTAGGATGATTGGGGAACAAAGCTATAAGATCCTTCAAGCATTGAAAGACCAATTCAATCTCCTTATCGACAGTTGGGAGAAGAGAAAAGATTATGAAAATTAGCCAGTCTAGAATAGGGTCGAAGAACCCAAAGCTAACCATAGGAGAATTGGAAAAGACATTGACAACCTAAGGCCTCTGCCATCAATATGGACCTTCTGGCATCTGAAGCAACTAATCTTCTCAACAGTATTCGGTGACTCTTCCTTCTCTGGTTCGTGGGCCTTTCTGTTTCTCTATTCCTTGGGAGGTGACCTTTTCCTCTATCGAGCTATCCTTCTTTGTTGTCCTTTTCTGTTTTGCTGGTTCTATGTCTATCCTTTTTTGCATTTCGGTTGTTTTTTCCTGGAGCTTAATGTGTAATCTTTATTGTACCAAGTGTCACCAACTAAAGCCTCAAGAATACAACTATGAAAATATAAACCAAGAGACAAAACATATATCTTATGCCTTCTCTACTCAAGGAACTCAAAACAATGTTCTCCTTCCTCTTGATATTATGAACATCAAAATTATACTCACAAAGAAACTCCATCTAATGACATTTTCATGCATTCAGGACCAACGAAGGAAAGATATATTGCAAGATATGATGACCTCTATGCAAATCAACTCTATGACCCTAAATAAAATGTCTACAATGTACTAGCGCATGTACAACCTTCGCTAACTCTAAATCATGGGTTGGATAATTTAGCTCATGATTCTTGAGATTCTGGGACTTGCATTCAATCACTCATCCCTCATGCATAAGAACTGGACCTATACCCTCCAATGATGCATCGGTGCACACGATGAACTCTCCTAAGGGATCTGACACTACCAAGATAGGAGCATTGGTCAAATGCTTCTTAAGAGCCCGAAACGTTGACTCACACTACAGGGACCAAAAAAATTCTTTTGTTTCCTCTAAAGAAAATTAATAGGGTGTGATAATTGAGAAATTTTCTTCATGAACCAGTGGTAGTAACCCACCAAACTATGAACCTCGAGAACAATAGTTGATGCTAGCTAATCTATAATAGCTTGGATCAATAGAGGATTCACATAAATACCCTCACTAGAGATGATATGGCCCAAATATATCACCTTTGTTTGGAAAAAATCACATTTGGCTAGGTTTCTAAATAACTAATGGTCATGAAGACACTACAAAAGATTACACAAATGACCATCATACTACTCCATAGTCCTTGAATACCAGAAATATAAGGACAAAATGGTCAAGATAGGTGCAGAACACCCCGTTCATCAAAATCATGAACATTGATGGTTTCTATTGTTGTCATAAAAGCATGATGTAAAGTTTAAGGTTGATCTTTATCTCTTAACAAGTAGCTCATCTTTTTACCAAATGTACCTAAATAAACAACCAAACAAACATCATCGTTTGGTCTAAACTCTATTGGGATCTGACCCAATATTTTTGCAAATCTGAGATTAAAAGGAGGAACCAATTCATCATTCTCTATTTGTATATCCATGAAATTTCTTATCATTGTAGATGGATTAACCTAACTGGCCATTCATGAGGAGGTTATTTCCCTCAATAGGTCGGCCAATTACGACTTCCTCAATGCACAAATAATTATCTTTCTTTTATATTGGGAAAGAGGCTAAGAGAGACATGTCCCTTCATGGGACATGTCTATTCAATATAATTTAATTAATCTTATAATATTTCATCAATCAATTATTAATTTAGAATAATAGATTTAATATTGAATATTAAATCTCATATGATTAATAATAATATAATATATATTATTATTAATCAACTTATATTATATGTATTCTAAATGATCATACGACTGAAGGTACAAACATTAACACTCCCTCTTAGCTAGGGAGGATGATCAAACAGAATGTGTAGTGGTCTTCTATGTCAACACTTATGACCCTCGCCATAGCTACACAAAATATCAACACTCCCTCTTAGCTAGAGAAGATAAAACCCATCAAGATGCAAGTCACAATAAATCCATTAATTTTGAAAGAGAGGAGAAATCACCTCAATTTGATATTAGGAGATATGGTATCTGCATGGTATATGCAGGAATACCAAGTCACGTGATATTCACCATAGCTCATAGATATCCATGGTGTGTGCAACGACATCACGTCTCATGATGCCTGCCATATGGATACTAAGTTTACATAGAGACATGTCACGTAGTGACATGTCTCATACAGTTCAATCAATATGTTATACTAAGTTCAGAAGGATCCTAATATGATCCATATGGAAGCTAAGAAATCACATATCACATAACTCGTGATATGAAGCATCACCTAACTCGTGATTCAAAGTATCAAGTATCACCTAACTCCTGATATAGAGTATCATATATCACATAACTCGTGATATGAAGTATCACCTAACTCCTGATATAGAGTATCACATATCACATAACTCGTGATATGAAGTATCACCTAACTCGTGATACAGAGTATCACATATCACATAACTCGTGATATGAAGTATCACCTAACATGTGATACCAAGTTTTACATATCACTTAACATGTGATATGAGGAATCACCTAACACATGATACCAAGTTTTACATATCACCTAACACGTGATACCAAGTTATACATATCACCTAACATATGATATGAGGAATCACCTAACACGTGATACCAAGTTTTACATATCACCTAACACGTGATATGAGGAATCACATAGCACATGATACCCAATTTACATATAACCTAACTCGTGATATGAAGGATATAATATGCTCGAGAACATTGCATTCTCCTTATATACCCCTATTATGGTATGTGCACTGACATTACATCACATAATGTCTACCATAGCGAATCATGGCACATCCATGAATCAAGATGATACCAAGTCAGCATGATATCAACATTACAAGATTGTCACCTTATAATGTTAAATACAAGTGTTCATTAACCAAAAAGTCGTCACCTTTTAGAAATGTACACTGGATGGGTGGGCCCATAAAGTCATGGAGTCACACACATGACATCCACCTTGACTCATCTAACAGGGTGGATCCACCATGGCTCATCCCATAGGGTGGAAACAAGGGTTTTCACCTTAGACTTCTCTCTCAAAAAGAAGAATGCAATAACATACAAAATAATAGATCACAGATGTTGAAACTCCTTTTATCTTGAAAGTACACAACCTTCTCTCTAGCAAGATACTTGTTGAGAATATCATCCATCTGTTCTATAGTGATAAGGCGCCTTGAATAGCATACTTATGTACTATATCTCTTATATAGTTGGCATCACTCTTGGTGAACCCCAAGTTATCCAACAATATCATGACGTAGTAGTTAGCATAAAGACATTTCAGCCAACACGCATGGGACTCAATCTCATGATCATAGTCCTTTGACTGTAAAAAGAACATCTCCACTGTTGACTCCCTCTAAACCAATATGACCAAATTCCTTGGAGATCAGAATGAATCAGATCCTCTAGATGCTCCTTTTAAATTTTAAGGTCTTGCAACAACCTCCTGACCTCCTTCGTCCAAGGTTGTTTTAGATGAATTATCATTCTCCCCCTAAATCTAATATCAACCTTCTAACTCCATGCCAGCAAGTCATGTCTTTGTTCTTTAGTCTGCATTAAGCTCTTTTCTTGAATGCCCTTTGATCCAACAACGTATCCATCTATCTAGGAATATCATGACCTAGATATCTGCATAAAAGCCTTCTAGCCCATATACATGGAACTACATCATTTGAATCACAATCCTTTGTTTATAATTTCCTGGTCACTAGGGAAACCATCTTGATATGGCTTGCCCTTCCAAATCAGAATGATTAAGAACGTTGAAAATCAATTTTGGGAGATCCTCTACTAGCTCCCTCTGTTACGGAAACATACATGGCCCCAATCATGAAAATATCTTGCTCCAAGAGACTCATCATCTAGTACATGATCATGTTGAAATTTTGATTATAACATTATTCGTAGGAGTAGTTTCCCATACACAAATTGTGGAAGTAGTTTGTCTGATTCCATAGTAACATGAGTGAATGTAATAAATTGTGGATTTATTCCCAGGCTTGGCAACACCAAACATTCATGATAATCTGGCTTCCATCTAAAGCTCCAAGTACATGCATCAACCTCTTGACCTTCTCATCCAAGGTTGCTTCTGATAGATTGTTAGACTCCCTCTTTTTGAAGAAACATCTCCAGCTACCAACTCAATCTCATAATGGCAATTATCAAGTTCTTATAAACTATGTATTGACCAACTATTTTCAAATCTTTAGTCGATACATCCACAAGTTAAACTCTATAAACAGGATAAGAGTGTCATCACCAAGCAAACTCCCATAGAAGATTGTCAACTTGCTTGTTGGTAAGAGCATATCGTCAAAGCATATTAAATATGTTGCTCCAAATGGCCCCACACCAACATTCTTTGAGAAAACAATGATAATCAAAAGGAAAACGGTAACCATTGTTATGAATGTAACAGTGTATTTCTTATTCCTCGGTAATTACTGAAGTAATCATCCAGTTGCCTTGGCGCACCTCAAATTTCAACCATGGATTAATATCACATTCATCAATGAAGTCATTAATCATATTTTATGTCGTACAAGTATTAACAACAACAACATCACATAAGACGATTGCACTCACCATATATCTACCCAGATGATTACAAGTGTTATCAAAACCTCTTCAACGACTGAATTGGCGCAAATAAAGTTGTAGAATAGATTTGTATTGATTGTTGATTCTACTCAATCTACGGCTCTCCCAATTGCTTTAATAAAGTCTGACGGTAGCTTCTCCATATTGAGAATACAATTGTGAATTCTTTCATTACTACAATATAAGAGATGCTCAATAATGCTCAATTTTTAAAGTTTTCAAATAGTCCATCTATATTGATCAAACTTTTGGAGCCTTTCACTTCAATTCTCTTCAGCATGGGGAGATCCGAAATTATACAAAATTCCAAACAGCTGAGTCAAGTAGGCATAACTTTTCAATCTTTTCACAGCTACTAATTTGCAATTTTCTAGCTTCGAAAGATCAGATATTCCTATCACGCTTTTCAGATGCTCACAATTGTAAATTTTAATTGTTTGTAGCAAGCTGAGTTGAGCAATATTTAACTCCCCGAGTCGGCTATATTGACCAATGTTCAATTTTACTAGCATCGTAAGATTAGACATTTGTTTGAAATTTTTTGCCTTGTTATTTGTCTCCGTATGTCTCCATAAAACTTTGTCGTTGCATTTCCTTGATTCTTTTGAATAGGGGACTTGCTACAAATGTGAAGAACACGTGCTTGAAATACAGGCACAAACACGATAGCATTACTGCTAGCATTTTCAAGTGAATTGGTGGACTATGCTGCCAAAAACTACATTTCTCAAATCAATGGTCATCGCCAAAAAAAATATTAACGACAAGAATATATATTACAGTAGCCTCCGCAGATATTAAATAAACTTTTCCCAATAATAAGTCGGGTTCACGCAATATCTCTGACTATTAAATCTTTATCGTATCCAACAATGTGGAGAAACACGAGATTTTCTTTATAGTCCAAATTTGACACACGCATGGAGGATGCATACATGGTTGTCAAAATTGGCTTTACACCTTGCCAATTCTTTCAAACCAGATAACCCGTATGTTTCAGATATTGCGGAACTACGAACGTCGCCATCACATTTCTCAAAGCAGAGACCAAGTACACCCACAAGTAGAAGCAGTGAGGCGAAGGTTTCATCCCACTTTAATACCACTATATCCTTCCTAATGCCTGAAGGAGATTATCGATTGAATCATGAAAGCATACAGGTAACCATACAAACAACGATATACATTTGCGGTTTGGCTCTGATACCATGTTAAGTTTTAAGATTGCTGCAAATGTAATAGCACTGCCTAGATTGTATATGGTACGTATTTTCCAAATGCAACAATCTATCTTTCTTTTATATTGGGAAAGAGGCTAGGAGAGACATGTCCCTTCATGAAGGGACATGTCTATTCAATATAATTTAATTAATCTTATAATGTTTCATCAATCAATTATTAATTTAGAATAATAGATTTAATATTGAATATTAAATCTCATATGAATAATAATAATATAATATATATTATTATTAATCAACTTATATCATATGTATTCTAAATGATCATACGACTGAAGCTACAAACATTAACACCCTCCAAAATAGATGCCCAAGCATATGATATTAAAGCAATCATAAATATTTAATGACTTGACTTTATAATATAAGCTCCAGCTCAATAATTAATTAAGTTAAACTTAATTAAAATCAACCCAATGAATTAAGTTTCCAAGCCAAGTTCACATGCTCTGCCAAGCCTATCACCCGGACACCCTGCCACATATAGTAACTAACAAAAATAGACTTACTATAAATAGTAAGTTCTCCAAAAACAAGCAACTGACGATGTAGCAGGACCACCAAAATAATATAACATTGCAAGGTGTCATAAACCCAACAGAGACCCTCTAACCATCTAATTAGCCTACAAAGGTCGCTGATAGGCTAATCCTGACTGCAACCCAAGGTGAGCTAAAATGGGGACATTACATGTTAACCATGGGCAATATGACACACAATAAACACTTTTGATTATGCTTGATGCTTCGTATCAGTATGCTTTCAAGGAAAAATATGAATGAAAGAGCACAAAGCTGTTGAAAATTAACCAAAACAATTTAATTCGTCAATAATAAACAATCAGCAATTGGTTTAAATAGGCAATGGTGTTAATCTCAAACTTGAGGTCAGAAAGACTAGATATTCAAATTCAAATCATTTTTTTTCCTAAATGAACTTTTTAATCTAATTAAACTTCACTAAATTTCCCATAGATGTAATCTCTGCATCCTGCAATACTTGTTCACCCTCCAGATAGGATTACGAGAGTTACAAGTTTGTTTGCAATTATCCTTTTGCCTTTTCCTTTGGCCCACTTTTCTGAATCAAAGATGCTTTTTCCTGGGCATAACTCTACAGTTAGTATAGTTATCTAGATTACAGAGAAAATTAATTCCTTGTCAAAATAACTTCCACATCTTTTAGATAGGCATGTTGGCAGATGATTTGGCCCTGGCCAATGTTAACTGTTAATCATAAGAATCATAGATTTGAAGCTCGCTGAGTACTCACTCATGATTTTCCAGGGCTAAGTTACTTGACCTAAAACTTGCTAATTTCCAGGGTGTAATTTTGCTTACTTCTCAGCCAGTTAATTGCCCAAAAATTTGCCAAAACTGACAAGCCAGTGAGGAAAACCCACCCACACTTGCAAAATGACAGACAATTTTCCGAGTTTTTCTTCAGCTCTCACTCCAACACAATGTCAAAATCATTCAGAACTCACAAGTCTGAGTTTCACGTGGTCTTGACAACAGTGGCACCTGCCATCCCCAGGGACCTGCTCTAGTTTTTAGAATAAATAAATAAATTGTTTTTGGGCCGATGCTTTCCACAGATGAAACTTGTAGAAAAAATAATACAGGTTTGTAATTTATATCATATGACACTATGATGTGCATTGAACTCATTTTTAATCTATAAATGAAGGAAAAATTACTTACAATTTCTATAAATTCATGTGCAGCTTTAATAAATTTATATGTATTCTAATGTTCTGATATTTTGCTGAGTTTTTGCCTAGCCTGAGTTTTTGAACTATGATGAGAACCAACATATTTCTTACATCTGCAGAAGAACTTTTTTTGACAACGAATTTGTATCTTGCATCACCTATTTGCCTTTGATGCATCAACAACACTTCCACCTTCACTAGTCTTCTTGTCTTCCTTCCCTCCAATTTTTGGTTTCTTGCCTTCTGTCATTTTTTTTGCTTCAATATCTTTGTCTTCGAGCTGTCTCTTCATTGTATTTACCTGAAATGCATATATAGGAATGAGAATAATTCCAACCTTAAGAGTAATAACACTATTCACTATATGAAGTGAAACAGAATAGTGAGAATAATCCCTCAGTTAGAGAAGTTCAAACGTAATATTGGGATAGTAGATGCAAGCAGATGTTATAAGCAAATAAAGATTTCATACAAGAAGGTAAATTGCTATTATAGGCAATCAAGGAAGATTCTAGATATCAAATGAATGGCATGGACAGTTATGAAATAAAGTAGATCAGTATCTTCTGAATAGCATTAGGATAGATGATAAAATATAAGGGAAAATGGCTACACAAAACTTCTATCACAAGAAACAAATGATGCTATTGGATATCTTCTTCAATAATTTAAGTATCTTTTGTTCTTTAAACTCCAATAGATTGGCTACAAGTGATGGAATTAGGATTTTTAAAGAAACAAATAAATCGATTGTTTAAAGATATTAGATTTTAAAACATAGGAAAGAACAATTACAGTTAGCAGATTCTTTTGCTTTCAAAGCAACACAACTCAGAAAAAATATCTAAGAGACTTGAGAGTACCAATTCATTTGATTTGTCAACTCCCTCCTCCAGCATCTCCATGTAGTCCAGCAATTCTTCAAGAACATTCTCAAGTGAATAAAAATTGCGGCAAAAACATTCTAATAAAAAAATTTGAAAAAAAAAATGCATAGTAATGATAACCTTGATTCATAAAAAAATTCAAATTCCTAAAGAAGCACCACTAACTTTATAGTAATCCCTTAAACATAGTTACAGTATTTTTTTAGTCTATGACTTAATCATTTAACAGTAACAAATAGTCATTGCTATATTATGCCACAAGCTGTCATTGACTTCCACCAAATTGCTCACACATAAAACTGCACTGGAGACCCAACAAGAAATTTGACAAGTGATCTAATCTGTTTAATACTTAAATTCCTGCTGGATTTTAACGGGCTTTATTTGCTTCTGCATCACCTAACATTACCCAGGGATGCCTCAAATTCATTTTTGTAACCCTATTACAACACAAAAAAGAAATAAGTAATTGAAATTCTCAAAGCTCTAATGCTTCAATTAAATCTGAAACCATACGGCCCTAGGAATTCATTGAAGATATTGTCATATGGCTAAAGTAAAAACCCTAGCTATGCCACTTACTTCTTGTACCTTTTGAATCCCCCGCCCTATTCACATGTCTATCTACATTTGTACTTGAATGAATTAATCATGTACTTGTAACCATTGTTATTGCTACATTATGACACAGGTTGTCATTGACTTCCACCAAATTGCTTTAGTTCATAGATAAAACTACACTTAAGGCCCACAATGAAATCTGATAAATGATATATCTGTTTAATGTTTAAATTCCCACAAAATTTAATGGCCTCTAATTGGTTCTCCATCACTGTAAGATTCCCTTCACCTTATATGCAATAATGTTTTCCACTTTCCACCAGGTTTAATGGTTACATGTTTTAATAACAGTTTGAATGTTTGTTTGCTTGGAGAGTTTCAGATTTACAATAATAATGCGTGCATAAATATTTAACCATCATTCATGTATAAAAATAATTAAATAAAGACTGATTACAGAGAATATTTATTCACTTACTTGCTGTTAAGTACAGATACAATGAGACAATGTGGTTTTCTGACCCGTGTCTTATAAACCAGCAAATTGCCACTCTTGAAGCATCAATATCTGCAGATAATAAATTCCAGATTGAACAGCAAGTAACAAACAGAGTCCATGCCATTCCATCTGATATCGAATCGGTGAAATCAGAGCAACCCCTACATATTTTTAACTAAAATCATAGTTTTTACTCTCTAAGGCACACTTTATGAGGTAACAGAAGCCAGTACTCGTAAGCATAAGGTCATATGTTGTTTTAGTCATAGCTTTTAAGTGAGTTTTTCAGCCTCTCTAGCCAAATTCGAGTTTCTGGGCTTCAATTGCAAGTTGCATTGCTTGCATAACTTGCACGTGTAATTGCCCTCTCAATGTCTGATTTTGATTAAGTTTTTAACTTTTTAGTGTTCCTTTTATGTTTTAAAGTTGAGTTACTTTTGGTTTAAGTGATTTTCAGGTCTTGAATTTACCATTGCAAGTAAAGCAATATATAGCTTACTTGTAATCGGGTCTCTAGGACCCGATTACAAGTAAGAGGCATTGTTTTAAGTTTTTTTAGAAAACCGACTTGTATAATTTGACCTCATAACCCGCATCGCAAGTTACACTTGCATCAATGCCTTTTAAAAACGAACTTGTAACATGCTTTAAGAAACCTGATACAACATTTTGTTTTGCAAAACGCAATATATGCTTAATTGTAAAAAGAAAGGATGTAATGTCCCCTTTTGGGCACATTGTCTCGTGCCTTATAGTTAGCCTTTTCATCATGGTCCGGTGGGCTAACCGAGGTTTGGCAGAGGATCAAAGGGGTGTTTGGCCTAGGTGTTTTCAATTTCAGGCCAATCGGATAAATTTTCATAGGGTTTCCAGGATGCTTACTATTTATAGTAAGTAGGAAGAACTCAGTGTTCCTGGCATTTCAATAGGGGACTCGGAGCGTCTCGCCGAGAGCTTTCCGGAAAGCTATCACACGTCTCCATCCGAGTTCGTTTGGTCCTCCGTTTTAATGCCAGAAGATTCCTCACTTTATTTTATTTTGTCACTTTATAACCAATGCTTATATCTATTTAAAAAGTGACTTTAAGTGAGAATATGAAAAGATAGAGAGGGAAAACTGAAGAGTCACGGCCATTGCTTTGAAAGAAGGATTGAAGGCTCATTTGAGATATTTTATCTCTTGGAGATATCAGAAAGCTTTCAGCTTTCGAATTCAGCCTTCAGGACGGAAACCCTTTTGGCTCAGAGGTGGATTGGACATAGCCCCAGTTCGTCTACGGTGCGGATTCACATCAGAGTTCACCATTGCATTTCTAGGTTCTTCTTGTCATTTGATATTATTGCTGAATATTGTAATTCAGATTTTGGATTGTGGAAATCCCATTATTATTGTATTGCTGTTATAGAATGTGCAATAATATTTGCTGAGGGTTTTATTGGAAAATATTTGCTGGTTATTTGCTATCACATCAATGGTTTATTGCACGCACTTGAATGTTTAAATCTGTATGAGTTACATTTGAGGATATTTGGGAAAATCCCAGTTTGGGACATTTCAGTGGTATCAGAGCTGTAAATCTTGCCAACCTGTGAGGTTTCCTTCATAAACGAAGCTGCATATGAGTTTTTATAAGTACAAGAATCAGAGTTATTGGATTACATTTCAGTGAAGTTTTTCTCAAATTCTGGTTTACTAAATTATTGTGTCCAGCCATAGCAAGTTACTTCATTCCAAGCACAAGAAATCTGGGAACATTATGATACTTCCAGAGTGGAAGAGTCAGTATTAGAGCCATTCCTTATTGGGATATTTCAGTGGTGCATAACCTTGCAGGAGTGGTGACGTCGGGTGGTTCCCGTGAGTGGTTCCTACAATGCGTGATTGTATCAGTTCATTGCGTGGAAGTGGAACGAGAATGCTCGAAGCAGGTACGGGGTTTATACTAGTGTCACTGGAATGAACTAAAGGCTGAAATTAGATTTGTCGTTGCTGGAGTTTGGCATGGAACCTGCGGGGCCGATTTCCTTTCCTCCATCGGGCTCATTTTAATACCATGGTTATCGGAAATATTAAAGGACTTTATTAAGTTCTGATCTTTAAAAGATTTGCTTTAGCTGGCAGACACACAACATGCTCACACAACAAAGCAATTAATAAACCATTACTAGAGAATGTTTTACACCTCACGACTTTGACTGAAGACTAAGGGAGTGTTGGCGTTAAAACATTGAAACACGGTGGGTATGGGGTGTCGTGACATGTTACTGATTGCTTACGCCAGTATATAAGCCGACGAAATTGTGTTCAAACTGCAGCCAACACATTGGTGAAGGATTGGTATCCCACGCGTACAGGGGTCTTCATACGTTCCAGCAACACGTATTGCACCAGTTGTGTGGCATCTTGACATCCCGACTCATATCTGCATAGATGCGGGACATGATAAATAACCGTTATGATAACTTCTAAAGGCCCACCGTTGGCATAGGGAATCCCAGACCAATACAAATGTCCAGGGCATTTGGAGGTGGGATTGTTTACAAGGTGGATTACGGGGCACTGAATACGGGTAGAACATACGTATCAATACTGCACATATTACAGTAAGGCGCTACTTCTGCATGCTGAGAGTTCTGGTCGCAACCCGTCTATCTGGATTAGTTCTCGTCCATGTCATCAAGTGGCATTCTTATCAGCATTAGAGGCTTAGAGAAGTTATGTTCACATGGTTTCTTCCCTTCTTACATTGAGAATTTGAACATTAAAGGTAACAGTTATGGCAGGAGTTAAATCGAATTTGTTAGGCTTGCAGGGAATAAAAAGATTTGTTGAAAAGACTGTCGCCAAATTGTCTGAAGCTAAGATGGTTTCATTGAAGAACTGGTTCATATTCCTTCTGCGATTCAGTCCAGGACTAATGTGGATCGTCAGACTTCTGTGTTCCTCTTATTTTGGCTTCGTAGTTGTTGGAATATTCCTTATTTTCTTTCTCTGAAGCAAAAGAGACCCTAGCCATTTGCAATCTGAGAGTTTGGCGTAAAGATTGTCTTGGGTGTTTAGTCACCTTACTTTGACTCCACGTATGCCAATAACACAGGGAACTGAAACTAAGCATTCTGAATATTAGTGGCACTGAGCTACATTAAAAAGGGAACCGTCAACAACAATCTTCTATCATTTTGGAAGAAACATACTAGCAGCGGGACACTTTGCATGAATAGGTTCCGAGAGTGATAAATGGTAATAGGTTGTTTCCTTGGGAAGAAGGTAAAAGGATGTTGAACACTATGGGTATTTTCTGAGAAGACTGCGAAGGTTGCACAGCCCAAGTCCACTGACTTTCTGTGAATTTGTTCAAACCAAAGTGCTCATGACTTGGGACTGACAAAGTTGAACATAAACCTCCAGCAAAGCTCACACTTTGTTATTTCAGAGGAAGGGGACAAGCTTTGTCAGTGCACGAAGAACACTTACATCTGAGTATTGATAGAATTTAATCTGTTTGTTTTAAAATAAAAAAAAAGTGCAAAGATTGCTGCGGAATTTGCAGAACATGCTGTGTAGTATTTGACATTTTTTGTCATGGGAAAGAAGGGAGAGTTCTGAGTATCAGGTCTGGTTTCTGCTCACAATGCCTTCCATTTATATACTGGTTCAGGCAGCATCTTTTCAGTCATTACAGCCTTACAATAACAACAGTATTCAGAATTTCAGTGTCAGTTACAGGGTGGAATACCGCTCGCCTTATTGAAATGGAAACTACTTTTCACCATCTTAGGAAAGGGATTTACGCAACAGCTACAAGTTAATCTGAAGATTTTGAACAATATAAGTCTGAACATTCACTTGCAGAGTCTAGTAGTTTTCTAGCTATGGGGAAGACGCAAAGTTGGGAAAAAGTCTTGAAGGGTCTTGCTAGGGTACAGCAACAGTTAGCCCAGATTTCACAGCCTGATGAAAGGACAGAAATACTCGGCATGTATGAGGAGTATAACACACTCCCTCCACAGGTTCAGAGAGATTTAACCTTCTTTAGTTTCATGGACTTTCATCCAAAGCTACAACACAAGACCTTAATGGCAAGGAAGCAGTGGTAGGATTTGGCTCAGGATCTACTTGCACAGGACAGGTGCAGAAATTTATATGAAGAGTTTCCAACTATCATTACTCAACCTATAAGTGAACAAAAAACTAAGTCAGTTATTGAAGAAAAGCCTTATGAGGATAACATTGAAGCGGGAGATTGCAAAACAAGTATTGGACCAATGCATGGAGAGGCTAACGAAGAGGTAGCAAATTTACAGGTTACAGAATATGAGGAATCATGTGATTTCTATAGCAGCGCATTGCGTATGCATAATGATAATCTGGATGGTCTATCAGAGAATGCATTTCAAAATGATAACGATGAGAAGCATGCCTTGCAGCATTAGCTGAAGGTCAATAACGATGCTATTACTGCAGCTCTTGTTCACCATGATAGCACTCACCAGATCATTGAGGAACTTTACAGGAAAGCTCAGAAAGAAACAGGACAAGATGATATAAGGATTGGATCCTATGTTGCAGATTTACAGGAGGCCAAAACAGCATTTGAGGTTTCAAAATCAGAATATCTATGCTTACTGTCAGATCGCGACTACCTGTTACAGGTTGCAGAAAATTATGGTGAGCAGTTGAGAGGAAAAGGTGACGAGGTTAATAAGCTCAACAAAGAGCTTAACATTGCTCAGGAAACATTGGAGCACACACGTCTTGCTCTTCAGGAAGCAAGAAATCAAGTTGTTGCCTCCAGTCAGTACAGGGAACACGACGACAAGGAAAGGTCCGAATTCTTTCAGGAACTGATTCAGGAGCTCGATAGCATACAGCAGACCTATGACTTGGATAGCTGTCGCAAAAGATCTTTGGATCATCCAGAGTTTCTTAATGAGTTGGATAACTTTCAGGCGATCGACAATTTCTTATTTGAGATGGATGTCGATTTGATATTTGATAATCCTTTCTTCGAGCTA
Source organism: Thuja plicata (assembly GCA_018584345.1). Lineage (NCBI taxonomy): Eukaryota > Viridiplantae > Streptophyta > Pinopsida > Cupressales > Cupressaceae > Thuja > Thuja plicata. Next base: position 113,984 of record MU224707.1, read on the forward strand.
GATGAGGAAGGTATTTCCTATCCCCATGACGAGGATGAGGTCAATTACAAAATTTGGGACCCAGGATCAGCTATTAGAGGTGAATCTTGGTCACCGAGTCAGAGTAGTAGGATGAGTTCAATTGCTGAGCAGTGTGGGTTTTACACCAGCAGGCCAGGATGGGCAGTTATGTCTTGTGGTATGATGGGTGATATGTCGTTCCTTGCACTACCTCGCGTTGATGGTGAGATGTCTCGTGTTAGTGAGCATCCTATGGATCATTCCTCTTTCCACACAGTCGTGACTCCTCTACATTATCATACTGATTCATCCAGTGCTTATGGTAATTCTATCACCACATATTTTAGGCATGATGATGATGTTCGGGTAGAGCTTATTCAGTACGGGGTTATTGAGCTTGGCATGATGATTATGCTTGTTGGGGCAAATTTTTCACACCATGGTATACACTGTATGACTCCGGGTATTGAGAGACAGTTATGGAATCCTTATGTTGATTCAGGAATTCCAGTAGAGTTGGTTAGTGCATTGCATGTTGGCCACATTATATGGGATGCATTTGGTTTTCCATTCAGCCCACCTACAAGAAACTTTCTTTCCCGATTATTGCAGAGGTGTGGGGTGAGAGATTGGTTTGGTATGCTTCCTCGCTTGCAGATGGAAGCCTCGTCCGACAGTTTGCGTATCTTGCCTCTTCAGTACAGTTTACAGTTCAGGCGACAGATCAGAGGGGCAGTGTTATGGTAGTTGGACATTTCTGGTGATTCACTCAGTAGGGGCATCAAGCCTCAAGATTTTTCAGCCAACTGGCAAGATGGTTGGCCCTTTTGCTTATGGGATCCAGGAGGGACGTACTTGCGGTTGGTATTTGTTCAGGGAGTCAATTACTATGAGGTTTGGTTTCTCCCTGCATCTAACCGTAGAGGTGCCAGTGATTTCAGTTGGCGTGAGGTTCTCAGTTGGGTTGACAACTTTCTCATAGATGATGGCAACACAAGGCAGTTTGGTATGACTGATCCTACAGTGATTTGGGATCCTGACATTAGACTGGTTGTTGTTTGGTTGTTGTGTGAATGGCTCCACAGGTCAGGACATAATATCTGCTTCAGTTTCACACGACAAGTTGGTGGAGCAGTTTCCCTAAGGTTGGTTTAGGATCCAGGTATTATGATCGCAGTATGCAAATACTGATTGCTTGAGGGCAAGCAATCTCTGGGAAGGGATGATTTGTAATGTCCCCTTTTGGGCACATTATCTTGTGCCTTATATTTAGCCTTTTCATCATGGTCCGGTGGGCTAACTGAGGTTTGGCAGAGGATCAGAGGGGTGTTTGGCCTAGGTGTTTTCAATTTCAGGCCAATCGGATCAGTTTCCACAGGGTTTCCAAGATGCTTACTATTTATAGTAATTAGGAAGAACTCAGTGTTCCTAGCATTTTAGTAGTGGACTTGGAGCGTCTCGCCAAGAACTTTCCGGCAAGCTATCACACGTCTCCATCCGAGTTCGTTTGGTCCTCCGTTTTAATGCCAGAAGATTCCTCACTTTATTTTATTTTGTCACTTTATAACCAATGCTTATATCTATTTAAAAAGTGACTTTAAGTG
>MU224707.1:115637-146163 GCA_018584345.1 Thuja plicata
TATTTAAAAAGTGACTTTAAGTGAGAATATGAAAAGACAAAGAGGGGAAACTGAAGAGTCACAGCCATTGCTTTAAAAGAAGGATTGAAGGCTCATTTGAGATATGCTTAGTTTTGATATGATATTTTATCTCTTGGAGATATTAGGAAGCTTTCAGCCTTCAGGGCGGAAACCCTTTTGGCTCAGAGGTGGATTGGACGTAGCCCTAGTTCGTCTACGGTGCGGATTCACTTCAGAGTTCGCCATTGCATTTCCAGGTTCTTCTTGTCATTTGATATTATTGCTGAATATTGTAATTCAGATTTTGGATTGTGGAAATCCCATTATTATTGTATTGCTGTTATAGAATGTGCAATAATATTTGCTGAAGGTTTTATTGGAAAATATTTGCTGGTTATTTGCTATCGCATAAACAGTTTATTGCACGCACTTGAATGTTTAAATCTGTATGAGTTACATTTGAGGATATTTGGGAAAATCCCGGTTTGGGACATTTCAAAGGAGCTTGTATCATGGGTTTTGAAACCCGAATAAAGAGTTAATAGTCATTTTTTTCAACTTGACACCTGCTATTTGTTTGTTGAAACCCACATAGATCTGGAGATCGCATTTATGATTGAAATCTTTGATGCAAAGAAGGATTGTTCTTCCAACGGCTTGATAAACTCGCGTGAACAAATTCAAAGCCCACATTTTATCCATTTCAGCTCACCTGTGTATTTTTGTTAGCGTTTTTGCATCTAGAGTTTCTAGTGAACTGCATTTTTGGTGTTTTGAGCATTCTGATCAAGTATTTGTAAGTGCGTTTTTGGCCCAGTACGTTCTACATTTTGTTTATTCTCCATTTTTGATAGGGCTTCTTAAATTCATATTTATGTTGAAGTGCTCTCTTGCATGTTGTGTAATGTCCCCATTTTCGTGAGCGTCAACTTTTAGAGGATTAGCCTATTTCTCAACTCTCATAGGCTAATGGAGTTGTTCAGAGGGTCTAGTTTGGTAGAGCCAAAGACCGTTTCCCACTCAAGTGATCAGGGATGTTTAGGATTGCTCTTCGTTTGAGTCAGATTGACACACTTACTATAAAGACACACTTACTATTTATAGTAAGTGTTTATTTTGGGTAAGTCATAGTTTCTATCTTTAGCAACGTACCTGGACAATTTGCTAGTAGTATGGAGTTGTGGTGACATTGAAAGAGCTTCCAGTTTGGGACTTACTATTTATAGTAAGTCAAATTATGGTCAGAGCTATTTTTTACAGGGGCACCCAGACTCATGGTATGCATAGTGATTAACTCATTCGTCAATTGGCTCAGTTTCAGCCGTTTTCCACTCCAGTGATCAGGGATGTTCAAGATTGCTCTTTGTTTGAGTCAGATCGACACACTTACTATTTATAGTAAGTGTTTATTTTGGTGTAAGTCATAGTTTCTATCTTTAGCAAGGCACCTGGACAATTTGCTAGTAGTATGGAGTTGTGGTGATATTGAAAGAGCTTCCAGTTTGGGACTTACTATTTATAGTAAGTCAAATTATGGTCAGAGTTATTTTTTACCGGGGCCCCCAGACTCATGGTATGCACAATGATTAACTCATTCGTCAATTGGCTCAATTTAAGAGACTTACTATTTACAGTAAGTCAATGGATGTTAGAGAGGGACCCTTGATATTTTTAGTAAGGCAGTTGGATGCGCAATGGACACAATGGTTTACTCCCTGGATCAAACGGAAACAAGAAAAAACGATTATTTTTTGAGTTATGTTATTTTAATTATTAATAAAGTAATACTTTATTAATAATTAATGATAAAGTGCAATTATAAAGTTATATTTTCACTTTATGTGAGTGGGGCCACTTAATGACTTAAAAGTCATTTAATAAAGTGCATCACAATGATATAATATAACTTTATGGTTTAAGTGGACTTTATTTAAAAGGGAGTTTTAAATGTTTTATAAGTATACTTTACAATAAATGGTAAAGTGTTATTTAAAAAAGGAGATATGAGTGTTTAATAAAGTATACTTTATATTTTAATGTGTGCATCAAAAGGAAGGGAATATAATTAAATATTATATTTCAAACTTGCAACAAGTTCACATGATAAGTTATACGGGGTGTAAGTTTGAAGCTTCAAGCTCAATTGTTATTTGGAGATTTATAAATACCTTCAAAGGGAGAAATCAAATCATTCTTGATGCATTTGATATTATTGAATTGTGTGAAGAGAATTTGGAGACAAGGGTTTCAGAAGTTTCAGCTTGGAGAATTGGGAATTCTTCATAGTTTTTAGCATTTTGAATTGGTGTAATATTGAGTGAATTGTGCAAATGGCGATGGCTTTACTCAGAGGCCATGATTGGGTTTATTGGTGAAGAAATATCAAGGGTTTGAAGCAAATTTGAAGTCTCATCTATTGCAGACCTGTAGCTTCATTATTGAAGGCATTGTTGATCAATTTCAGAGAGAACGACTCCCTTATTCTTATCTTCAATTGTCTAAATTTCTGAGGACATAGCAGATTCATACTCTGTTTGGATAGTTTGGTTCAATTTCTCCATAATACAATGTAACACGGGTACTGGGGGACATCGGGACAGAAGGATGAGTTTTCAGGACAAGGAAAAAAGGGCTTCTATTTGGGGACGGCAGGGCGACGATGGTGGGGGTGGGCGGGGCTGTAATATACTATACATATAGTATTTGAAATGTTAGTTACGAAATGATGTATAACAATATAAGAAATAATTATACCAAATACTTGAACATAGCAAAATTGCAACATACCCAATACAAAATATAGTGTACTTGAACATTGAGCATTGAATATCAGATTACCAATTACTATTAAAAATTCAATTATCGGCAAATAGAAGATTCTGATTTATATTATATCAAAAATATCATAAAGATGATTACAATGAGTCGCATGATATTCAAATATCAAAACAAGCACAAAATCAGGTCAAAATGTAATGAAGGGAGGCCTCTAATCATCTTCCAAGGCAAACTCCTCATCATTGGAGACGTCCTCAGGACGCCTAGGCATCCCTCGGACGTCCTAGGGACGTCTGGCTATCCCCACGTTCTGGCGGCGACTTAGTGGCAGTAAGGCGGTATCAAGGGACGTGGGAATGCCAAGTCTCCAAGACGGGGACATCCTCGCTATGGGGACATGAGGGTTTAGGGGGGCAGGACAAGTCCCCGTGTTACACTACCATAATATCATTTTGTTGCAATGTCCCAGGAGCCAACAACAGTCTTCTAATCTCATGCATCTCACAAAAGATGTTAAATCCATTACTGACAAACTCTCCTCTATCAAATCTCAAGTATTTGATTTTTCTATCAGCTTCATTTTCAGCTCTAGCTTTGACTAACTTGACTCTAACCCGTCATTCTAGAATGATCATCAATTGAGAACATAAAATACCTTTCACTCTGTAAACCCCTTATTTTCTAGTTGGACCGCATAAGTTTGCGTATACCAAATCCAATGGTCTGGTAGCCGATAGTTCTTTTCCTCTGAGAGTTTCCTCTGTCTGTTCTTCCTCTTGATATTTTCTGCAAACACTGTTATCCAGTTTGGTTAATCTTGGTAGATCCTTGCCGAACTAATCTTCATCAAATTTTCACAGTAGGTGTGACACATTCTTTGATACCACAACCAACTTTCATCGGTTTGTGATAACAAGTAATGCCTTGTAGCAGAATCCAGCAGGTACATATTTCTTCCAATTCTTTTGCCTATAGCATTAACATTTTTGAATCCCTTCTGGATCACACAACCATCATCCAAAAAGACAACATTGTATCCATTTTTGCACATTTGTCCAACACTTAAAAAGTTATGATGCAATCCCTTTACATAGTACACATTGACAATATTATGAATCCCATCAAAAGCAATAGAACCTATTCCAAAAATTTGTGCAGTCTGATCATCTCCAAATCTAACAGATCCACCACCAAATTTTTCAAGTTTCACAAACTTACTTTTGTCACTAGTTATATGATTAGAGCAACCATTGTCAATCAACCATTCATATTCTTTCCATCATGTAATGTATCAACAATTTCAGTATTACTTTCCGGAGATATCATATTACTAACTTTAGGTTCAGGTTCAACTTCTTCAACAAAAAATAAAGTCACCTTCTTCTACTTCATCATCTGAGATACTAACATTTTCATTCGCATAATATGCCTTCTTATTGAATTTTAGTTTTGGTCTTGTTCCTTTGTTTAGACATCTAGTAGCAATATGACCAGCTTTTCCACACCTGAAACATTTAAGAAGTAAGATACCTTTATACTTACTAGTTCCTTTCTGTAAAGATCCTACCTAGCTCTAACCCTTAATTTGACTACAAGAAATTCTTAAAGTCTGGAATTCTAATTTCTTTTAATTTTTTCAGCAATACATATATAGTTTCTTGTGTTTTCCAAACAATTGAAATGCATCACGAACAACTTAACTCAAATAGCTATACATATTCCATTCAAAATCTATAATTCACCTTTCCACTCTAATTGAAAAGTCTTTGCAATATGTAACAATTACATTCATGACAGAAATCATTAAATTAAAATAAAAAACCTGCAAATGCTCTCCACGCTTTCATACTAACTGGCCACAGCCCCAACAAGTGATAGTGGCTGCTAAGTTGACTGGCAGCGGCTGAAGAAGAGAGGACAGCTGCCAATAATAATTGTCCACGCCCAGCAATGAGCTGATATTAAACCCTTACGCAATACAAATTCACTCCTCATTAATCACACTCTCAACCACTGAATGTAGCCGAAAATGATGCACAATTCACTGGAATATTTCACCAGTTCAAAGTGATTGAAACACTGAATTGAATTCCTAATTCAATCAGCAAGTTTTTCCCAAACCCTTATCTACATATTTCGAACCCAAACAAGAATGAATGAATAGCATAATGAATAATGTATTCAATTTCTTCTCCATGTCTTTTATAATCTCTCCACAAGAAATCGAACCCTAGCTTCTTAATCACACATTTCACTTACATAAAGACTATGCTTTATATGCACATTTGAAATATAATAAACTATTATATTTCTTTCCACTTTAATGATGAAAAGAGACCATTTCATTAAAATAACAATATTCTGACACATAAGGTTCCTATTTTATGAGCTCAGGATTTAAAACTTCTCAACCCGGTTCCAATGAGCTATAACACTAAGATGCCCAAAATACAATCCCAATAAAAATAGCAACCTTAGCCGATTTAATTAAATAATAATCATAATTCACCCGTCTTAGGAAAACCACTGACGAAGCATTAGAATCGAAATTTGACAGCACAAGAATGATCCTGATGATGAAATATGATGAATGAACCTGACGGGTGACTTACTAAAAATAGACGCTCCCTCCAAGAATCTTGGAGCCCAAACCGGAACCCAGAAATAAAATCTGAGAGCATCATATAACTCCTCTAAATCATTTGAGCTCTATGGAACCAACTGTTGACTTACTGTAAATAGTACGTCTCTCAAAACGGGGCCACAACCCACAACAGGGTCCTCTAATCACCAGTATTAGCCTACAAGGACCCAATGATAGGCTAAATTCACTAACTCCAATGCTCGCTCAAAATGGGGACATTACAATCCTCCCTTCTTGGAATTGCTTGTCCCCAAGCAATCTCAAAAAACGAAACACAGAAGTCCACCCAGATCCCAAGGATAGAATGGTGTAATGTCCCTGCAATCACCTGCAAACTCCTATGATGAAATCACCATCCACTGATCTAACCAAAACACTGTCATCATGCCAACCATAGTTGTCCACACAATCTAGCGTGCCAAACCTGTCACTACCTATATCCCAGTAGAGATGAAACTCACAGCCATCCATAACAAGGAAGAATGGATATCCAATACCATCTAAAAGATCAGAACTCCCTGCAGACCCTGCCAATCTGCATTGTGTATGAAGCCCATCTGTGCAACAGGGACAAGTACTCCCATAACCCAGATATCCATCCTCTGTAAAACCATCCTAGATGTACTGACCCTGCAAGACCCTCCTGCTAACTTGCAGTAACCAACCCCATCAACAGCAGATGGAGAAAACCCATCCCAAAAAGAATGGTATAAACCTAGAGCCAACCCGCACCAACACGCAAACAAGTCCTCAATCGATGGGTCAAAAGAGAAATGACAAGCACTCCTCACTATGTAATCATGGTGAAAAGCTCCAATCCCCATCAGAGGCTCATCAAAATCGAACCACAAATCAAGAGATAGCTCCAATCTCTGACTCTGAAAAACTAGTCGGAAAGATTGTGGGTAACTCTCTAAGCAAACCCAACCATAAAATCCTTGTGAGGAAGCATTGTAGTCAAAGTATCTACAATTCTCCCCACTAAAAGCCGAATATCGCGAGAACCTCAAATAAGTGTACCCATAGAAGCTCTGAAAGGTCCCTCCAGTAAAACAGGACTCTCAAGCAAGTACTCCATGAACGACTCCATGCAGTAGAAATCATAAGAAGTAGCATCACCTGCTCCCCTGCAATCCACAACTGATCTCTCTGAACCTGCGGCCCTACCAACTGCCTATCACTATCAGTTGTATGAAAATGAGGAATAGATTTGATTCCGACAGAAGGAAACAAGTCATCATGAGAACTAGACTCCAAACCAGATGATACCTTGTCCCTATCCTGTGAATCAAATGGAGTGGTGTCAGCAACTAGCACACAAATCTCAAACAAATCCACACTGGCTACCACAGGACTCCCAAAAACCTGCTTTGTATCATCTGCTATCGTGCTAACAACTGGAGAATCGGATACCACAAAACTCACTCTATTGTCCTCCATTGATGCACTAACCTCTGCATCTACTGCATCTGCTCAAGGATGGATATAACCGTGTCCCCAACACATCCATCACTACCAACTGTGGAAGCTAACTCATCACCAACCACTATATGTAACTGCACTAGATCTATGGCTGGCAAAGACTGAATCTGCTCCAACTCCACAGTCACCCAACTGCAACTGCAACTGCAACTGCAACTCCCAAAGAGCCAACTGAGTGCCCTCTAAAGCCTTAGAAGTCATTGTGAGCTCCTGAGTAAGCTCACTCACCTCCTCCTCTCTGTCCATCAGAGCCTCATATGGAGTACTCCCCCACTCAACTAGGTGATCTAGGTCAACTAACAACTATAAATAGTTCTGTCTCAAAATCCTGACAGCCTCTCGCAAGGAATGAATCTCTATCAGGGAAAGGTAACCACCACCATGCTCATTTTCCATAGGAGCACCCCAACCATAAACAGCCAAGAGCTGATGAGCGACATCGAAATGCTCGAGAGTAGAAGTAATGTCTCTCTCACCGACTCTCAACTGGCTAGTCACATGATGACTCTGCACAACGGGTCTCCTACGTACAATCTCAACTGCACTGTCTATACTCTAGAAGAGAGTTGTATCCAACAAACTCCCCTCAAGATCACTGTATCTTTGTGTACTGTCATCCGAGCACACATCTTCAAACTGAGTACTTACATCGGACTCATCATCATCTACCCCCGAGGAAGCTGCTGCAGAATCTGACTCATCACAATCCTCAGCTACCTCGTCCTCTGTAACCACATGACAATCCAGATCCTGGGTCCCATCCTCGCTCACTAACAACTCAGAGTCCTTCCTCAGGGTCTGATAAATCAAGCATGACTCGCTGCAAGTAGAGTCATCCTCATGAGTCACCGAAGAAGTAACCTCATCTAAAGGAGTGGAAGCCCTAGCTGTAACGAACTCCTGTCACTCATAGGCTTCCCCATCCTCATCTGTGAGTCCCGGTAAAAACGGAACCTAGAACCCACCACCACCGGATGACAACACTAAGTCAATACCCAATGTCGAATATAAAAAACCAAACACACTGCAACCCACATCATCCTCACACTCAACATCTGAGGTATCCACAATGCTAATATCAACATCGTCTATCTGAAACCCCTCTGTTATTTCTGGCTGCATACATGACTCCATGTCATCATGTGAACCATCTATACTGTGGCATGAATCTATGTTACCCGACTCATCTGTAACACTCAAATCCTGAGTGTCATCACTGGGTAGCTCAAAGCTCACATCCTTAGTACAGGAAAAGACTGCAGTCTCTTGTACTGGCTGCACACTGCGACAACTATCATAAACATCCGAGCTGTCAGAGCTCAAATACTCCTCGTATTCCTCAAAAATAACACCATCATCCACGGTGTCAAAATCCCTAGTGGTACCTACAACATCCTCCACTCTCATACTATCCACGGCATCATCAACAGGCTCACATAAAGGACTGGTGTCCAGAAAATCAGACCCTATATCGCATAACTGATGCAAGACTGCCATCAATGGCAGTAGACATGTCACCAGCCTGATCTGTGTCACTAACTCTGGTAGGCTCAGGATGTTGAAACTCAGTACCACTATCTGCCACTATGACAGGCACATCCACATGTCCCTGAAAAGAACCTCCACTCTCAGATGGGCAAATAGGACTAGTAGCTGACCCACTAAGTACAGGAACATCTCCACCAAAATCAACAACTGCTGAAAACTCATCATAGAGATCTCTTGATGTCTCACCTGTAAAAAACTCACGTCTCTCCTCATATCTTCCCCGTGAAGAGGACCTATTGAACAAAGAAACCAAGTAGTTTGTTGCTTTATCGACAGTTGCAAGATCTAAAAGTGGCGCATTTAATCTTTCCAGTGTTTGCCTTCGTTTCTCCATATCCTTAACTAAGGCATTTGTTTGCTTTCTTAACTCAGATAAACTCTCTAACTGGTTTCCATGTTTTCCAGATTTCCTGTGTCTGTCCATGACTACAATTAAAACAAGAGTGTTGATCACTCAAGTCAACCAAGGAAGTCCAATAAATTCCACCCCCACAGGATGGCAGGAAACCGCTCTGATACCACTGTAAAGAGCCTACCTGGTTCTAACCCTCAATTTGACTGCAAGAAATTCTTAAAGTCCGGAATTTTGATTTCTTTCAATTTTTTGAGCAATACATATATAGTTTCTTGTGTTTTCCAAACAATTGAAATGCATCACAAGCAACTTAACTCAAATAGCTATACATATTCCATTCGAAATCTATAATTCACCTTTCCACTCTAATTGAAAAGTCTTTACAATATGTAACAATTAAATTCATGAAAGAAATCATTAAATTAAAAGAAAAACCTGCAAATGCTCTCCACACTTTCATACTAACTGGCCGCAGCCCCAACAAGTGATAGCGGCTGCTAAGTTGACTGGCCGCGGCTGAAGAAGAGAGGACGGCTGCCAATAATAACTGTCCACGCCCAGCAATGAGCTGATATCAAACCCTTAAGCAATACAAATTCACTCCTCATTAATCACACTCTCAACCACTGAATGTAGCCGAAGATGATGCACAATTCGCTGGAATATTTCACCAGTTCAAAGTGATTGAAACACTGAATTGAATTCCTAATTCAATCAGCAAGTTTTTCCCAAACCCTTGTCTACATATTTCGAACCCAAACAAGAATGAATGAATAATGCATTCAATTTCTTCTCCATGTCTTTTATAATCTCTCCACAAGTAATCGAACCCTAGCTTCTTAATCACACATTTCACTTACATAAAGACTATGCTTTATGTGCACATTTGAAATATAATAAACTATTATATTTCTTTCCACTTTAATGATGAAAAGAGACCCTTTCATTAAAATAACAATATTCTGACACATGTGGTCCCTATTTTATGAGCTCAGGATTTAGAACTTCTCAACTCGGTTCCAATGAGCTATAACACTAAGATGCCCAAAATACAATCCCAATAAAAATAGCAACCTTAGCCGATTTAATTAAATAATAATCATAATTCATTCGTCTTGCGAAAACAACTAAGGAAGCATCAGAATCAAAATCTGACAACACAAGAGTGATCCTCATGATGAAATATGATTAATGAACCTAACAGGGTGACTTACTAAAAAAAGATGCTCCCTCCAAGAATCTTGGAGCCCAAACCGGTAGCCGGAAATATAATCTGAGAGCATCATATAACTCCTCTAAATCATCTGAGCTCCGTGGAACCATTTGTTGACTTACTATAAATAGTAAGTCCCTCAAAACGGGGCCACAACCCACAACAGGGTCCTCTAATCACCAGTTTTAGCCTACAAGGACCCAATGATAGGTTAAATTCACTAACTCCAATGCTCGCTCGAAATGGGGACATTACACTTTCTTCAGCCTCCTTGCAAACTTTGCTTCAGCTTCATCTATGATTTCATCTTCTGGATCTTCATCAGCTATCGTCGCTTTGAAAGCACTCTCAAATATGGGTTTGTCTTTTCCAAACTTTCCCATTTCAAATGCGCTTAGAGTGCCAAACAATTGTTCTTTGGTGAATTTTGCCAAATCTCATTCAGAGCATCATCAATTTCCTAAAAGTAGCTTGCTATGTCTTCTCCTTCTTCCATTCTTAAGTTCTCATATCTACCTTTAGCAGTCTACATCTTAGCTAGTTTAATTCTATCATTTCCTTCACAAATATTTTTCAATTTTTCCCATACTTCATAACTAGTTTCTAATGCAACAACCTTTGTCAATTCAGTTTTAGATAATGCACTATCAATAGCATACCTTTCTCTTTCGTTTTCTTCATAGGCATCAATCTCATCTGTGGTAGTAGGTCTATTTATCGGCATCGTATACTTGTTGTCCACATCTTTCCAAGTCTTGTAACTTAAGGAAATCAGATATCCTCTCATCTTCACTTTCCAGAAGCTAGAGTCGGATCCATCAAAAGTAGGAATGGTCAATTTATGCGCCATCAGATCTCTCCAAGCAGTTAGACTCACTACCTGGGAACCAAAGCTTTGAAACTAATTGTTGAATGTCCCAGACAACTGAGAGGGGGGTGAATCAGTTGTCAAATAAAAATTTTCACTTTCACAGGTCTGGAATCAGCAGATTAATACTTTGTCCACTTAATCAAATCAGATGTAAACATGAAAGAGCACACATTAATTATACACAATGAACACCAGATTTTTACGTGGAAAACCAGATATCCAAGAAAACACGGAGAAGCTAATTCTTATGAATAAAAACACCAGTTAAGGTGACACTGGTAAGGTGATTTATACAAAGGGTGGCTCACTACCAGAATGCTCACAACAAGTAGGCTCGCTGCCTTGAGAAAGAAAAGAGAAAAATGAAATCTACCACTGTAGTACAACTGTCGGAAGAAACACTTGGCTCACTGCCTCCGGTGTCTAATAGCAACACACACGCTCTTGTCACAACCCAACACTTTCGCCAAACCTTCGTACTGTATCTAACATATCTTCTTTCCAATCACCTCATCGCCCATCCATCACAAACTTCCACTTAGTTATATAAATCTAACAAATACGAAATCACCAAGGCGGCCATTAAGAACATAATTTGAAATAGGTCCAGACTAAACATTCCCATGGGGGGGGGGGGGGGGAAGGAAAAGNCCGGGGGGGGGGGGGGGGAGAATGAAAAGTGGAGCACACCACACATATTGCCTTGACCAAATAACACATTGCTCAAATGCTATAATAACTGGAGCCCAAAAAGAAATAATAAGTTAGTAATTATGCCTCCGGATCACATCAACACAACCCAAAACAAAAACAACAACAAAACCATATCACCACAAACCATATCCAGAAGAGAAGAGAATTTCGGACCACTATCAAATACGAACATCACAGAACATGCTACCGAACACATTTTCCAAAGCACCATTCCTTCTGGAGCACTAGCCTCCAAACCAACAAAACATCATAACCTCATCAACATAACAAGAATACTGAGCACAACACCAATCACTAAAGTAGCATGTTGCCATCAATGACAACCATATTGACACATCAATAGCTCCGCAACATCAGGACTGAAATATCAACAACAAACTCTACAAAACAGCAACAAAATCACCAACTCTACAATATCAGTATTGTAACATCAACAAAAAACTCCGCAACACAGTAACATCATCAACTCTGCAACATCAACAACAAACTCCCCCTATTAGCAGAACCAATGTCTCCATCCAACAAAAAAATGGAGTACAAGTATGATAAATATCAAAATTCAATTCTCCCTTCCCAAGTTGTCTCTGTCATTGATGAGATCAAAGACACTAAAATTCGACATGTTGATATGTCTGATTTCCTTGAGAGGGCAAAGAAAGAATTCAACAGATCATGACATGCAGTTGCTTTTAAACAGCCATATACAGTAGGTGTCTACTTTCCTAGCAAATCTTAAACTTCAACACCCAGTAACACCAATTCATTACCTCCAAGTGTGAAATTTGTGCGATTCTACCTGCCATCAACTAGCATAGGTCTTTTGACTATTGAAACCGACTTCCCTTAAGTTTTTTGTCCTAGGGTATCTGCTCCATAAGAAGCTCTCCAAATCGAAAATAGATAAAAATAAATCAACATGAAGAAATGAGCTCCAAAATCCTCTTTTATTAAACCCGTAGAACTTTCCCAAAGCCTTGTCAAATTCCCGCTCAAATAAAACATCTAAAGCCCATTTCATAAAGGGTCTTTAACATTTCTTTTAATTTTTTTACTTAAGTCACTTTAGCCCATTAATTAAAGTTACTCATCAATGTCATTTATTGGATGACATTAAATAATTAATTAGATCCATTCCCTTATAACCCAAGTTAACCTATGGGAATAGAATAGACCAAATGGTACTCCAACTACTCCTCGGAAGGGGACATCACAATCACCTAATGTTTATTAGGGAGGGCGTGAACTCATTTTGTAATGCTATTATGACACAACAAAAAAGTGTTTGGAACTCTCATAGCTTTAATGCTTAGATTAAAATCCTAATCATATACAGGAAGGAATTCATTTTAGAAAATTGCAATAAGGCAAAAGTAAGACCCTAGCCATGCCATTCAAGTAAAAATACAAAAAAATGTGAATAGGATGGGGAATTCAAAGGGTAAAAGGTGCAAATGAAGCCAGGATGGAGATTACAGATGGGCGCCAATGATATTGTATGGCTGTGTCAATTCTTGAAGCAAAGAACCAAAACAATATCATCCACAATCACAACGAAACAAAAATAAGATCCACCAACCACATAAGAGAATGTTCTTAACAGATACAACTAGGTTGGACAGTTTATGAGGAAGCACTGTAGCTCCACTATAACCCCATCCAGTCAAAATAGAAAGGACCGAGGGAATAGCAAGGACCAGCAATAGCCTTGAGCCTCATCCAGTCAAGGCAATTTGAATCACATCTTCACCCAAGGCCTCTAGATGGGGAAAGGTGGGGATGAAAATTTCTTTCACTTTCTAAGGAGAAAACCCAATTGAAACACTCTGAAAGACATTTGTGAGTTTTCTCTTAACCTTACAAGGGGATTCTTTGCACAGATCAAAGTGTTCAATCTCAATGAATTCTAGCTTCTTCCTATCCCCCAAAGGTGGATCATTGTTGGTATTGTGTTGGGAGATTGCTGGATATTGAGGTGCAGTCATAAGGAGTCACTTATTTGGTTGTCATTGATGGCAACTAGGTTAGTACAGTGCAACTAAGTGAGTACAGTCATGATATACTACAGGTGAAGTGAAGATACAATCAGTAAGAAGGTAATACTGAAAATTGGCTAAGTCCAGAAGATCGGTAGACAGCGAGAACATCACTTTGGTGGCGATCATGGTAGAAGTGGAATTATGAGGAGCGGTCACAGATACAACTTCAACTAGTTTATATTGCAATGTGGTTCCAACCACAACTCATTTGGTTGAGCGCTGATAGAGTTTTTAGTGTTACAAACATCCAGACAGGTAGAACACTTATGTTCTTGAGTACCGGTCAGTAGATCACAAATCAGTGAGCGGTAAAGTATGTGCAATCATTTCTAATGATATGATGACGTGGATTAAAGGTTATACATTCAATGTTCTGATATTTATGAGATCGATGCAAACATTTAAGTCGGATTTGAGTTGTTACATTGGAGAAGTCAAAACGTATTTGACTACTTTGGAGATATAACTTGCAGATCTTATCTTGACCTAACGTGGTCATGATAAATCGTTTTATTCATCGAGATTATCAATTGGACACATGGTGCTTTCGGCGGAAAGTAATTTGGAGATCATTTTTATGTCGGTGGAAGTTGTTTATATATAGGAACTGCACATATTGAAAAGTTGTTGAGAGAAGTTATAAGAGTTGTTTTGGGTGATTAGGGTTTTGTGATTTCAATTTGAGGTTGTGATCAGAAAGTTGATAAACAGAGAGCAAAGAGCACTTACAGAGTACGGAGAACTTATTGGATCTGACAAGCAATCAGTGGTACATCCAGATCACTAATCTTGTTGTTCCCAAATAGTTGCAGTAAGCAAAATCCCTTAACTAGGTGAACTCTAACAAGCTTTTTTGTAAATCCTTTAACAGGGTAACTTCTTTATTGAGGTTTGAAATCCTCTAGCGAGGTAGATCATAACTGATTTAATTGTACTCCTAACAGTGTACCAATCACTCCTAACAGGGTGAACCCTCAGAAAGGGTATCTGTATTTCCTAATAGGGCAAACTCATTTACTGCAGTATTGGGCTTGTGGGTGTCATCCCCACCGCGATTTTTTCCCTCTTACAAGGGTTTCCATGTGAAAAATATGTGTCATATGTGATGAATGTGTGTATGCTTGATATTACTTTCTTTTATGTATTTGCATCAATTATATGCTTTATAGTTTGGAAAGTATTTCAGCAGTTATTTAGATCCGTGGTTGAATTAGTTTACTATCTATTTGTACTGATTCACGCTCCCCCCCCTCTCAGTACCTATTATTTCCAACACTTCCTATCCCCCAAAGGTGGATCAGCAAAGGCCTCAAGATAGGGGGAGAGTGGGGACAAAAATTTCTTGAAGGAGAAAACTCAGTCAGAGCATTCTCGAAGACATACAAGTTTTCTCTTAACCTTACAAGGGGATTCTTTGTCCATATCAAAGTGTTCAATCTCCATGTATTCCAGCTTCTTCATGTCTTGCAAAGGTGGATCAACCCCAAGTATTTTGGAAGAACCTTTATCCTCAGAAGAGGGGCAATGATGTCTAGCATCCTCCCATGAATAGGAGGCTGAGGAAAAGCAACTTCAAACTTCTTGACCTCAATGGAGTGCATATTTTCATGAAAATCTTGGCATTACAAGGAATACATCCCAGCAAAGTGGAAATGGTGCAATGTAGAAGGCTCCTAATGCAATTCCTGCTCCCAAATACTCAGCCTAGAGCACAACTTAATACTATTGGGTGACTCAGAACCCACTACAGCACAAAAACAAAATCTCGTTCTAGATTTAGTAACCTCATCAATGGAAATAAACTGACCAATAGCATCAGCAATACCAAGAATGATGCTTTCATCCCAATATTCCAGAGGGAGTTTTGGAAGGTGAGCCCAAGTAGCAATCAATTTAAACTTGGTAGCATCAAAACAAACAAACCATCTCTTTAAATGAAGAAACGCCTTACCCAGAAACCAAGGGTCACTTTGAAGGACAATGGTGTTGTCCTCAATGGAATTGAAGAATAACAAGAACCCATTTGACAAAACCGTCACACAAACCAGACCAAAAGTAGTTTAACATTGAGACACCTAGCTACAAATAAGATCAATGTTAGGTCTATGGCTCAAGAATCTCCCAATAAGAGAAGAGTGCAAACCAGTTGAGGCTCTTTCAACCCACTAATCAGTGATATAAAGGACAAGATCTTGGAGAAAACAAATTTGGGGCTCCATAAAGAGGTTGCGTCGAACATCACCTTTAATAGCCTGAGCAACTAAAGAAAGGATCATGAGCCAACTTCTAAAGTAGGGAGACCCATACTCAAGTCACCCGTAAAACAAGAAAAGGACCCAACATCTAACTTACAACTTCTAGCAACTAGTTCCTAGACCTTGACAACGGGAACAGTGTCGTCCCCAAAAGAGAAATCTTATAGGTTTGCAACACAAAAGGGCTATTAAGGTCAACATAACTAACTTCTGGAGCACTAGAGGAAGGGGAAAGGGTGAACTCTAGGGTAGAAAGAGAGAACCCAGACATCAATCTCGCACCAACCACCATTAAGGAACAACTTTGTTCGTCCACAGCACCACCAACACAATACTCAACCAACACAAGCCCCTAATCAGACAACGAAGGGGCCAATGTTGGGGTAAGGAATCCCCTACACAAATTGAAGTCTAAGGAGTAGGCAAGAAAGTCCAAAGCCAAACCAATTTAGGGGTAGAGCAAGCACCCAAAAACCTAGCTTCAAGCAGAATGTCCAACAATGTTACTTGAGAAGTAACTAACACAAAGAACTAGGGCTACATGCTAAAAACATAAGTGTAAGAACATGTGCTTGTGCTACCAGTTGTGCAACAACCTTGACCAAACCTGAGCCAATCCAAATTGAGCACAAATCCAAAACTAGAAGCACATTGAGGTGGGCCAAGGTCCTACTGTAATGCCCCAAATTATGAGTACCCAAGTTTTTCCCTAGGTTACAATTATTTTATCAAAACAAGTAGGGTTTAGAGATACCTTTCACTTTGATTGAGACCCTGCAAGCAAGTTGGGAATCATTTATGATCATAATTCATAAATAGATTTCTTTAGTTGGAAATAAGCATATATTGGAAATGTAGATCAAATCACTAGATTGCTTAAATCAATTTTAAGATGACTCAACCATAGAAGAGATAAGATAGGGTGACTTGATAGGGTGCCCTATAGAACCTCTACCCTAGTCCCAAGAGCGTATATACCATCCCTTTTAGCCTCATGTGGCCCATGCCATCCATACGAGGGGGAGTTCCTAGTGACGCCTCCTAACATCGTTCTCCTCAATCTTGCCACTTCTATCTTACTTCCAATGATTGAACATCCTTATGCATTCACTTGCCATGATGGAGGCCATGAGAAGCATTCACAACAAGGTGCCCAGAAAAATCGATCCTTCCTAAGCCCAAAGGCAGTCCCCTTTGTCCCCATTTGGCCTCATGGGACTCCCCAATCATATACCATGATGTGGAGTTCTTGGAAGGTGACCCCATCGCCATTTTCCCACCTGCAATCCCTCATTTCCCCTACCATGGCTGGTTACAGCAGTCAGCGAGCATAAACATACATAGTATTTCATACATATCTCCTATATGAAAACATTCATGTATCAGCAAAGTAATGTATACTAAATTAGAGGTATGCAGATATATATTTTGGGTTATTCATTGTATTCTTAAGTTGAATTGATTTGGTTGCATAGTAATATGTGTCTCAACACATATTACTATGCAACCAAATCAATTCAACTTAAGAATACAATGAATAACCAAAAATACATTTGGTAATTAACATATCTAAGCCTACTTCCTTACTTCTCTCCTAAACTCAACCCTACAAAGGATGTGGATTTACTTGTCGTAGGGCGCTTGACACCAATCTACGAGTAGATTCCCTCAAGGCTTTAGGACCCCGTCCCTATCTCGTCTTGGGATTCACCTACCTTGTGTGGTTTTACTCCGTCTCTCCCTACACAACACCAACCTTTCCTCTAAGGGGCTATAGCAAGAGATTAAAGAGTAGACTATGAATATATTAATAACTCATGTATTACGAATATAACTCTAATTAATGATAACATATATAATTCAGATTATTAATAATAATATATATATTTATAATCTATATTTTATATCCTTATTCTTCCATCATAAGTAACATCTTCTGATCTTAATCCATTTGATAAATATGCAATATATATATATTAACAACCTATATTCTGATATATATATATATATAATACAATATAATTTTAAATAATCCTGATTTCATCATTATATATAATGTATATAGATTATATAGAATTCAGATATAATATTCTGTAAGTCAATACTTTCCATAGCTACGTCACAGCCTTATTTGCTCTTACACAATACTAGCCAGGAACGTAACTATTCATCTTTTCTCCCCGTTATGAAGAGTATCAAAACCCATTTTATAATCTCTTTCCTCTCTGATATCTTTCTTAAAATAAGGATACCAGATAATATATATAAACTGATACCTTCTCTTCTATTAGCACCAATTATAATTAAAATAAATTATAATCCCTCCTTTTTAAATGATCATGAATTCCCATATATATCTTTCCTAATGAAAGGTTACCTGCTATAGTTACGTCTCTTTATAACAGTTTGTTTAGCCTTCATTATGATCGTTGATCTCAATCGATCTGCTTGACAGTTAATTACATATTTTTCCCCTTCAAATTTTAAATGCTGACTTTACTTATTAATAAATATAAGATATTATTGTTTTGATTGCTATGTAATTGCTGCATATTCCCTCTTACATGTCATTTGATGTTATGTAATGTCCCCCAATAACAGTGATTGTGCAGTGATAAAGCTGACTGCTAATACTCTATTTGGTTTCAGACTATCCTGGAAGTATTACGTAAGCGCTGGGCAGGACACACATTCGTAGACCCAATATTGGTAATGACAGGCTCGCCATGAGTGCATATATATAATTATTAAGGCTTGAATATATAAGGCGGAAAACATATTCTTAGATGCCGTGGAAAGAAATACTCTGCCTGGATGAATATTAATAAACCTCCAAGTCAGTGTCAGTTGCACGTTGCCTCTTATTCCAGAATATTTTGATAATAGTATTTAAGTTGGTTAATATCTGTTCACTTTAGTATTTTGATATGCATTGTTGCCTTTGATTACTAGTTTATTTAACTACTAATCAATTGATTGGTTAAGATAATCTCGATTTTAACGGCTATAAAAATTCACCATCTTCGTGTTTTATTGATAACCATTGTTCTACATATTTAGACATAAATGATGTTCTTTCAAAGGACTGGCTGACTATAGTCACCCTTTGTCTTGTTGTCTCCACATTATTATATTATAAATTATTATTATTTATTATTTATTTGATATGTTTCAATTTATTATAATTCAATATTAAATTTCACTTCAAGAAGGGGATGTTACAGATTGCTGTTAGCAATCGGCTGCTCTAAACAGAGTGATCCACAAGGGATTATATATTTTATATTCTGAGTTCTATATTCGATGATTTTGCAATTGATACGATCTGTCATATATACATGTTCGATCCATGGAAAAAGCATGATGGAATAGTCACCTCTCAACATAACAATAATAATGATTAAATGAAGAGTCACCATTAATCATCGCAATAATCAGAATGATTATTGTAGTGATTATAATTAATCATATGTTGGTTATTCATTGTTAGACAAGCCCGATTACGAGAATCGGCTAAGTGTGGAAACACATGATAATGCAATGACAAGTGCGATTAATATGTGGATCGGCTAAGTGTGGAAGCACACAATAATGTAAATGTGATTATGGTATGACTATGAATCAATGCAATTATGATTAAGTTATGATGCAGATATATTTATGCAGTGATATTGCAATTCGATTATGATCAAGGGAATTATGATATGTGGCAATGATGTAATTCTATATGCAGGCCGATGTTATAATGAGATGGCATGATCATTTTATGGATGCAATTACATCAATATAGATGTATCTATGTATGACATGGTTATACATCTATTGTATACGTATGTATGACAGTGACAATTGTTATGCATATGTATATGATGGAATGTATGATGGTGACATGGATGGATGGATGCATGCAGATTGATGGTATTTGCACATGTAACTTAGTAAATGCAGTGCACAACATGATGGTGATCACATGATGATAGGCAATGGTCGCTGACTGATAAGTTTGACTATGGACTTATAGTATGCATCATACTTCTTTTATCCACCTCAAAAACAGTGGCTGCTCATCGGTTTCAATCTTTAATTAAAATTTATCAAATCGCATATTTGTGAAGTCCTGAATTTGGGGACATGACAACATTAAATTATTAATTATTATTTGTGTTCTGTATTTAAATTTGTACATTTCAGCAAAGTAAGGTCATATACATATAGAACAGCCAAACCCAATCATATAAAACATGGTGAAAAAACGAACTAGCAACATACTGTTATGCCCTGGTAAACAACATAACAGTATTTAAGTTCGTTGTGTCTGAACTTGTAACTGCCTTTTTAATGATAAAGATGAGTGTGGAGTTCAAGAGTGGGAAACAATGATTGAAAAACCTCATAAAATAGTTGTGCATCGTATGCTAGGTGACTCCAAGCCAAAATTAAGAAACTTAGCTTGAAGCCCAGCAAAGGTTGCAACTTTTCTTGTGCAGAATATTCTAGTAGCAGTCCTAATGTTGCTTAGAAAATTAATTAAATGTTGAAGGGAGAAGAGGAGATTCATAAAACAAGCAGATTTGCAATACCAAAAAAGGAACTCATGTCACTTAGATGGAAGAATCCATAGCAGGATCGATAATAATATCTAAATGTGACAAATATGGTAGGATGGTCATGAATTAAAACATTCCATAATATCTTTACAATCAAAAAACCTCTTGGTGATTTGAGTTGTAGGTCGCAAATTCCTACGCTCGGATAGTCTCTCAAGCGTCAAAGGTGTCAAATTCCTAAGGTTGGATAGGTCCCAAATTCCTAAGGTTAATCTTCTTTCTTGTGTTTAGTATAATGGTCATGTATGTAACTTTCTTTTAAGCCAGTCAGTCAGTTTTTAGTAACTTTACGTTCTTTAAGTTCTTTAGTTAGTTTAGTAACTTCCTACACTATCTTTAGCTCTCGATCGTTTCTGTTATGGAAAGATCTTCTTGTAATTGCTTATTTAAAGAGTATTCCTCTCCTTTGTTTAATATTGAATATCAGTCGATTATCATTTCATTGTCTGTTAGCTTGATCTTTCCAAGTGCTCTGTGATGATGTTTTAATGGTTGTACCTGTAATTATGTTTCTTCTGGTAAGCCCCCCTATAGATCCCTCTCTAATAAATCTAAACAATAAATTACTACTGAGTACAGACATTGTAAGAATATATAATGTAAGCAGTCATTGGCAATAACTCTATTGCTCTCACATTAGAGTTCCTATATCTTAGAGATGGTGTCAAAAAGATTAGATCTTAGATCTAGAATTCCACAGTATTCTCAAGCATTAAAGCCATTCTTTGTATGATATTTTTGTTTATTATTAACCACTTGATGGCATATTATTGTTTAAGGAATATAATTTTCCTTTTATTGCTTCAGTACATATATATCTCTATGCAAAATGTAGCTTGGAAAACAAATACTTTAAAACATAAGAATGCCCAATGACTGGAAGAGAAGTGTGAGACCTTGAAATTGACGTCTCAGCTCAAGATTCTGATTCTTTTGCAGCTTAAGCTTCATACCAAGTTCATGTATCTGCAAGAGCAAAACCTATGTATTAGAATGCCTCTCCACAAAGAAGAAGAAATGATTCAGTCTCTGACCCATGTGGTTCCAACATCTCATAAACAATTGTGAATAAACTTTTCATACAACAAATGAGTGATCCAGTAATATTTAAGTATGACAAAGCATAAAATAATACACATGAGAACTTCGGTAATCTTGTACTCGTTCAAAACATGCTGCACAAGACTAATAAGGAGATTTCAACTATCAAGAAAAATTCCTGGTCATTCACTGTACCTTGAGAAGGAAAACGATAATGATGGGATTAACTGTGAATGAAATAGCCATTTGGTAAAGTCAACTTCCTCTATTGTCACCTGTGAATTTCCAATTTTTTTATTTATCCAATATTTTCTACAATTTACATGTTAGCAGTCAGTTATATAGGTGAGGTCAGTAGAATGGTCCAAAAAATCAATAACTAAAATAATCTGAAACTGATGGGCAAGGGTTAGCCCAATTTGTTCTATTCATGCTTGAAAATTTATAATACTGAAATGTTTTATACAGATGTATGCATAACTAACCTCAGAAAAATAAGTATCAAAATAATAAGTATCTGAGAATCTGCATAACTCATAACCATAGCGTCTTTCACAATCCTAGGCCTCACCAATGTTAGCAATCAAAGCAAAAATACAACTGGAATCAAACAATGAATAACCAATACTTTCCAGTTGATGCTTAACTCTCATAGACCTCCTCACTGGTTGAGATTGAGGTTCTTCTTCTTTAGAACTTTTAGAAATGCTAGAGCTCTCCTCATCATTAAGTCCAACAGGTGTATGTAGTTCATTTTTCATTAAAGTAGGTGGAACATGAACTATATCTCTTTCTTTCTCTTCTTTCTCTAACTAAATATAACCAGAGGAAAGTTTCATTTCTCTGAAAATCACACTCTTTTGTAGAGAACCTTCTCGCCCACTGGACCTCAAAGCTTGTACCTTTAACATCAACACCATAGCTGATTAAGATACAAATCACCGCCTTGTCCTCCAACTTGGACCTTTTTTCATTTGGTATATGTGCATATGCCTTGCAACCAACAACTTTGAGATGTCTCATCAAATGGTTCTTTCCTAACCACGCCTCCATGGGTGTCTTGTCCCCAAGTGTCGATGTAGTAGATCTATTGATCAAATAGCAAGAAATGGCTACAGCTGAAGCCCAAAACTTTTGTTCAAGGCCAACACCACTCAACATACTCCTAGCCCTCTCCATCAACGGCATGTTCCCGCAACTCCATTTCGTTGGGGTGTAAGGAGTTGTCTTACACCTCTCAATCTCGTGCTCATTACAAAACTTGTTGAAATCTACTAAACAAAACTCACCACTTTACTTAGTTCTCAAACAATCATTCTGCTAGTCTGATTTTCAACCAAGTCCTAAAACTCCTTAAACCAACCATAGAATTTACATTTACTCCTGAGAAGTACAAAAAGGTCCCACTGTAGTCATCAAACAATGAAACAAAATATACAGAGTTTGATAACGAAGGAACATTAACAAAACCAAACACATCAAACTGAATATAGTTCAAAACCCCAAAATATTTGTGAGAACTAGAGTAAACTGAACACAATTTTGTTTTCCATAAATGCAATCTTTGCCAATGTCGAACTTGAGATTACAACCATCAAGATCCTCGGCAATATGACCAAGCCTATGGTACCATAACATTGTTTTCTCTACTAGAAGCTTTATCTCCAATGAATGAGCACCCTTTGGTACCCAAAATACCTGACTATCTCAAGTAGGTGCAAAAAAATTCTTCAATGCTCAATCTGAAGATGAGGATGAAGAATCTAAGAATCTTTTCTTTGACTTGTTAGAAGAAATATTGCACTGAATAGTGCATGCATCCAGCTTCCACAAGGTGTCAATATAAACACCCTTAGCCAATATCATAGCTCCTCTTGTCATCTTGCATCCTCCACTAGAGAAAACAGCTTGCACACCCGTATTATTCAACTTACTCAATGAAAAGAGCTTTTGAACCAAACCCAAAATATACAACACACCATCAATCCCCTTCACTCTATAATCAAGGAATTTGATATTGACTCTTCCATGGAAAACAATACTCAAATGAGAGTTATCACCCAAATAGACCTTCCCGCAAATAAAATTCTTCGTACTTCAAGAACCAATCCCTATATGAGGTCATGTGAAAGATGCATCCGAGTCTATCAACCACAAATCTTCAAATCCATGTGTTGTTGAGGCTGCAACAAATGCTTCACCACCATCCTAAAAGGATTTGTCTTAGTAAGAATTGGAGGAATTCTTTTTATTTCTCTTCTTTATTTCCTCACATTCTTCATGGAAATGACCAATTTTGCAATAATTCCAACATTTCGCCTTGGACTTTCCTAGAGACTTAGACCTTCCAATAAATTTGGATTTCACTTTTTGTACTTCTTCCCATTCTCCTTCATTCTACCACGAATAGCGAGCGCCTCCCTAGCCATCTTGGAATATTCTTTCTTCATCTCTTCATGTGGCAACAATGCAACCACTTCATCTGTGATGAACCCAGTTGGCTCATACTCTAAACATTCTATCAATTGCCCCTTTTTTTGAAGTTTGTGCAATGCTTGAATTTTTCAAGTGTTTTGAAGTTTAAAAACATTTAAAGAGTTTTATTTTGAAAAAACATATAGCAATTCATAAAGCAAATCTAGCTCTTGCAAATTTCAAGTAAAACTATTTCAATTTGTTCAATAGATGATCAAACTGCATACATGGGCAATTCTTGAATTCAAGAAATGAATCTAACAACAATTGTGAGAACATGATATGCAGACGCAACCCTGTTATTATGTCAAAACTGATCACAACCTACATTCAATGCTAAGAAAACCCCTAGGAGTTCAAGTCTAGAATGAATGTGCACCCCAAAAGACCCCGCGATTTGACCTGGAGGTTTGGCGTCCAACCTAGAAAGCTCACGTGGGCAGCAATGCTGGACGACAACCTTCAAAAACTCCACACAACTATCATTTGTATGTTGTGTTCATATATTCTTAGCCGCCTATGCCAAGTTCTGCATTTTATTCATTGAAAACTCAGTCAATCTCTTATAAAACCTAAACATATAATACCAATCATGACTCCAGGGTGAAGCCATTGATATCTGCAAAAATTAGTGGGTCTCTCACCACCTCTAATTGCTGAAACTCAAGAAGAATTGCATTCTTCCAAGCTTGATTATTTGAAACCCTTGTTCTCCCATCACTTCTTATTCACAAAACCAAAATATGCAATGCCTAATGGATCAATTTTCACCCTTAAGCTTTTATAATTCTCCTCAATGCAAGTCAACCCGGTAGCTTCTCAATCACATTTACATAACATAATTTGCTTTTGTTCCTCATGTGTTGACTTAGGAAAGCATTAAATAGGCCCCCTTACTATTATAATACCCATTTAATGCATTTTAGAGTCAAATTGGCCCTACTCATTAAATAACTTTATATTATAACGTTATAATGACTATCATTAATAAAGCGTCTTTGTTAATAATAAATGATATGAATAAGTCCAAATTGAATCATTTGCTAAGTCAACTGAGATTTGGAATCAACCACTGAGTCGACCATGGATCCAGGTGTCCTGCCAAAATAGAAACTCCTCCACATTGACTTACTATAAATAGTAAGTCCCTAAATAACTGCTCCAGTCAACGGTGCCAAATCTCAACACTGCCACCAACTTGTTTAGTTGCCTTGCTAAAGATAGAAATCCTGACTTCCTTGAAATAGACACTTACTATAAATAGTAAGTGTGCCAAACTGATCCTAACGAAAAGCAATCCTGAACACTCCTGCCCTCTAGAATGAGAATTGGCCTCCGGTTCTGCCAACTGGGACCCTCTAACCATCTGACTTAGCCTACAAGGGTCTCTGATAAGGTAATCCAAACCACAAACAATATCATCTCAAAAAAGGGGCATTTCTGTCCGCCCTCCTTGAAATTGCTTGTCCCCAAGCAATCCCAGAAACAAAACAACACACTAGTCCACCTGTATCCCAAGGGTAGAACAGTGTAATGTCCCTATTGATACCAACTAGCTCCTATAACATCAACACCAAAATAATTGACAGTATCTGCCGAACCAAATCAATACCAACCATTGGTGTCGCAAGAGGAAACATCTCATAGGGAAGCAACTCGGAAGGCTGACAATTCCAAAAACTGCGCAAAGTGAGCTATCATACACACTGTCCAACACATGCGCAACTAAATTGTGCATTTGAAAGGCATCATGCACAAGAGGATCAAAGGAAAAATTGTAGGCACTCCTCACTGTGTAAACTCCTAAAAAACTCCTCAGTGAGCTCTGTCTGAAATCCCATTGCACTGGAAGGATCCCAAACTCTGAACAAAAGCCTGCCAAGAAGAACACCCTTAGACTTCTGCTACTCAACTCTGAACTCAACTTTACCGTGCCCAAAGTGGTGAAGCCAATCAATGGGACCCACCCAAACTACAATGCTAACCCTGTCATCACTCGAGTCCCAAAGCACATTGAACTCACATCCATCCGTACTGTGGAGATAAGAACATCCGAAGGTGTCTGTAACACAACCACTATCTCCATCCTTTGTTAGGCTCCCATGGATGTGCTGACTCTGCAAGTAATCAACCTTGCAGCCACTGGTCCCATCTACGACAGATAGCAAATACCCATCCCACAAAGGATGGTAAAACCTTGAATCAAGTCCACGTCGATGCATCATCAATTCATTTGTGTGTCGATCAGAAAAGAAGTGAGTACTCCTCCCTATGCAGTCACGATAAAAAGCTCCCACCTCAGTCAATGGTTGACTGTCATAGCTCTGAATAAACCTCTATCATCTTACTCATCACCAAAAAAACATGTAGTGGATGTAACCACAAGAGAACCTGGTGCAGCATGTGGTTCTTTGTTGCTCTCAACAAATGCACTCATCCCATCTGTATCAATTGCACCTGTAATTGTGATAGGTGTAGCCACATCCTCAACCTGCGCACGACCATAATCCGTGGATATAAGATCATCACCAACTACCACTGTAGAAGATTGTATTGTATATGTAGTTGGTTAAGACTGTGCCAAAGTCAACTCCATGATAAGCTCCTTAATCTGTGATTAAGACTTATGAAGGGCCAACTACGCGCTCTACAAGCAGTCCATTAGTCACATCAAGCTCATAAATGAGCTCATCAACCTCCTCTTCCTTTCCCCTCAGCGCATCATAACAAGTGCAATCCCACTCGAGAAGGTAATTCCTATCAGCAAATAACTGTAAATAGTTGTGTTTCATTATTCCAATGGCTTCTCAAAGTGCATGGAACTCTGCCAAGGAAAGGCCACTATCACCGTGCTCATCTGACATAGGAGTACCCCAGCCAAATGTAGCCAACATCTGATGAGCAACATCAAAGTGCTCTGTGGTTGTGGTAATCATGTTGTCATTAACCTTAAGTTGCCCATCCGAATGATGAGGACTCTGAAAACAATAACTCCCATGCAAGTGTTCTGACCCAAAATCTCAACTGTGATATGAGGTTGTATCTACATCACTCACCTCATGATCAGTAGCAACATGTGTGCTATCATCAGTGCACACATCAACATCCAAGGTACTGTTGCTAAGCACCTCAAAGGATGGCTCAACTGGCAAAGTAGAAGCTTCTAATTTGACGATGTCTTTGCACAATTCTTCTTCCAGGGTAGTTGCATGTCCATCCAAAACCTGATCCTGGGACTCATTGCCAACCAATGAATTTTCTGATTTCTTTACCAAGGTCCTATTTGCAAAATCATGTTAGTTGTGGCATGATCATATAATTCATGTCTTACACCCAAATCTTGAGTGTCAACACTAGGAAACTCCCTACACCCACCTTCCACACATGGAATGGCTGCTATCTCATGAATAGGTTCAACATTATAACTCCTGTCATAAAAATCAGAACTGTTATCAGTGTTGATAACAACTTCTTGGGCATTGTAAATGTCCACTTCCCCACCTCAATTTCACCTTCCTATCACATACTGAGGGAGAGTATTATATTCCTCAAACATGCTAAGTATTTCTTCCCTTCTGTCACCCATCATATCCTGTGGTGACCAATCTGTATTGGTTGCATATGAAACCCCAAACCTGCAAGATAGCAGGAAACTGCTTTGATACCACTGTGATGAACCCAGCTGGCTCATACTCTACACATTATATCAAATGCCCCTGTTTTTGAGGTTTTTTCAAGTGTTTTGAAGTTTAAAAACTGTTAAAGAGTTTTCTTTTAAAAAAACATGTAACAATGCATAAACCAAATCTAACTCTTGCAGATTTCAAGCAAAACTATTTCAATTTATTTAATACAAGATCAAACTACATACATGGGCAATTGTTGAAATCAAGAAATGAATCTAACAGCAATTGTGAGAACCTGATATGCATACGCAGCCCTGTTATTATGTCAAAACTGATCACAGCCTACATTCAATGCTAAGAAAACCCCTAGGAGTTCAAGTCTAGAATGAATGTGCGGCCCAAAAGACCCTGCGATTTGACCTGGAGGTTTGGCGTCCAACCTAGAAAGCTCAAGTGGGCAGTAATGGTGGACGGCAACCTTCAAAAACCCCACACAACTATGATTTGTATGTCGTGTTCCTATATTCTTGGCCACCTATGCCCAGTTCTGCATTTTATTCATTGAAAACTCATTCAATCTCTTCTAAAACCTAAACATTTAATACCAATCACGACTCCAGGGTGAAGCCATTGATATCTGCAAAAATCAGTGGATCTCTCTCCACCTCTAATTGCTGAAACTCATAAAGAATTGCATTCTTCCAAGCTGATTCACTTCTCATTCACAAAACCAAAATATTCAATGCCTAGTGGATCAATTTTCACCCTTGAGCTTTTATAATTCTCCTCAATGCAAGTCGACCAGGTAGCTTCTCAATCACATTTCACATAATTTGCTTTTGTTCCTCATGCGTTGACTTAAGGAAGCATTAAATAGGCCCCCTTATTATTATAATACCCATCTAATGCATTTTAGAGTCAAATTGGCCCCTCATTAAATAACTTTATATTATAACTTTATAATGACTTTATCATTAATAAAGTGACTTTATTAATGATAATTGGTATCAATAAGTCCAAATTGAATCATTTGCAAAGTCAACTCAGATTTGGAATCAATGTAATGTCCCCAAATTGATAGAGAATAAATTAATTAAATTTATTTATTTATTGGTCCCAATTTAAAAGAAATGTTATTAAAGACCTTTAATTAATTAATGGGGGGCCCGTTTTTATTAATTGTTGTTCGTAGGTGTTTACCAGGTCGGCTTTCTTTTGTAAACCCTCGGGAGTCTCTCTAAAGGGGTATTTATACCCGGCATGTAGGTAGTTGTTGGATATATGTTGAATTTTGGATATTTTATTATTATAGCGAATTCCAGTTGGAATTCTGCTCTATTCGCCATTTCGGAAGTGAAAGACCTTCCCTATTTGGTTTGTTGCAATTTCGGTGGGATTCATCCCTCATCCTATTCGGCTCTGTATTGCTTGTTTTGGATCTAGCAAATCTGAAGTGCTATCATTTATTAATATTATTTATCTTTGCAAGTACTTGTTCCAGTTGTATTGCGCATCAAAAATACATTGTGGAATATACTAAATTCAATCCGGCATTTATTTGAAGTGAGGATAAGAAAGACCGTACGACCTTGACCCACGTAGGCTGGAGGTAGCTATACGAACCGTACGGACCTCACACCACAATACGGACTTCATTCCCAGCACTGTACAGACCATCCAAACCCCACCATACGAACTCCCATCTTCACCGTACAAAGTTCCATCTTTACCGTACAGTTGTCACCCACTCTATCGTACACATCAGAAGGTTGCAATACGACATTCTGCTGTGCTAGGAGATTTATGTCTTGGGCATACACCGTACAAACATCAAAGTACAAGGGTAGCAACTGTGTGGCACACGGGTACATTACATTTTGTAATGTCCCCAAATTGATAGAGAATAAATTAATTTAATTAATTAATTTATTGGTCCCAATTTAAAATAAATATTATTAAAGACATTTAATTAATTAATGGGAGGCCCATTTTTATTAATTGTTGTTCGTAGGTGTTTACCAGGTCGGCGTTCTTTTGTAAACCCTCGGGAGTTTCTCCGAAGGGGTATTTATACCCGGCATGATGGTAGTTGTTGGATATATGTTGAATTTTGGATATTTTATAATTATTGCGAATTCCAGTTGGAGTTATGCTATGTTCGCCATTTCGGAAGTGAAAGACCTTCCTATTTGGTTTGTTGCAATTTCGATGGGATTCATCCCTCACCCTATTCTGCTCTGTATTGCTTGTTTCAGATCTGGCAAATCTGAAGTGCTATCATTTATTAATATTATATCTCTTTGCCAGTACTTGTTCCAGTTGTATTGCGCACCAAAAATCCATTGTGGAATATACTAAATTCGATCCGCCATTGATTCGAAGGGAGGATAAGAAAGAGTGTAGGGCCTTGACCCACGTAGGCTGGAGGTAGCTATACGGACTGTACGAACATCACACCATCGTACGGACTTCATTCCCAGCACCATACGGACCATCCAAACCCCACTGTATGGACTCCCATCTTCACCGTACGAACTTCCATTTTTGTCGTACGGTTGTCACCCACTCTACCGTACGCATCAAAAAGTTGCAGTACAAAATTCTGTTGTGCTAGGAGATTTCTGTCTTGGACATACACCGCACAAACATCAAAGTACCAAGGTAGAAACTGTGTGGCACACGGGTACATTACAGTGGTATCAAAGTTGGTGATCTTGCCAACCTATCAAGAGAATCATGGCGTCGAGTGATGGATGTAATGTCCCCTTTTTCGTGAGCAATGGAGTTCAAAGGAATTAGCCTATTCCTGATCCTTGTAGGCTAATGGGACTTGATAAGAGGACTGTGAGGCAGTTACCCAGTTGCTTGGTTGGCTCATTTC
>MU224707.1:150949-176722 GCA_018584345.1 Thuja plicata
ATAATTTACATATAGAAATCATTGAAGTGCATTGTAAATGATAAAAAGGAGGTTGTATATGCATCTAGATGATAGTTTAGACATTAAAGTGTTGAATTGTAATCATTTGAAGTCTCCTTTCAACATTTATCAAGCATACAATCAGTCTGATAACTCAGACCAGCAAGTCAGAAGTTTGCATGTGAATTGTTTAACGAAATTCCTTGAGCTTTCAATCAGCATTTTGAGGTCAGACTTGAGCAGGGTCATTACAATGGAATAGAAGATGGATATGTGGATATGACAGTCTTGCTGAGAGAGCTAAGAAGTATGGAGCAACTTCGCCAGACCCTAGCAAGAGGACAAAAGCAGATTGGTAAGACTCTGTTGGGCGACATGTCCCGCACACAATAGACCAATACAAGACCGACAGTGCCGATTTTCCCTCCGAGGATCGAGTAGTTGGAAATGCATTCACTCACCTTGGCTGACTCATTGAAGCACATCAAGCAGGATTGGGTTGATGGTGGATGGCAATCAAACATATCTCTCGAGGACTACATAGACCTGAGGTTGAGGTACCCATCCTCCGAAGGTGATAGAAACTACAACACCAATTCCAGTTCGGAGATCGACAATGAAAAACTTAGCACCGTGAGCCCTACTAAGGATGAAGTTATGCCTACACTGCAGCCACAGGAGGATTTGGACAAGAAAGAGTCAGTAATTGTCCCTTCAAATACAATACATCCAAATTTCCAAAAAGGTGAAGAAGATGATTGCACAGATTTTGTCGAACCAACACTCGACGATCAACTTGATGGAAATGCGAACTCTATTGATGTTCCTTTGAAGGAGCAATCTCTACCAGTGGTTGATCTGGTCCATAGAGATGCTACCAATGATCTCTTGCAGAAACAACTACAGTTGGTTGATTATGGATTTTATCCTTCGGTTGTGCATGAGGCATGAATGATTACAATCTTTCCATGTGAGGAGCTTCCTCCTGGAAACAACAGGATCTACCTGAGCTATGAGATTCCTCAAGAGATTGATTTGTGTGATCACATGAAGGCTTTGGAGCTGAGCACCGATGTATTGTGTGATTGTCTTCCATGGGATCCGAGTGACTCCGAACATGGCAATGTTTATATCAAAGTGGCACAACGAGAGCTTGATGGCAATCTACTCGTCTCAACTGAATCAAATTATACACATGTGATCCTAAAGCAGCACGGAGATTTCAACGGATACTGAGACTAACGTCCGCGCTTGGCTTGGGATCTGAGCATCGATGTACGTGATGATTGGCTTCAGTGGGATCCTGGTGACTCTGGGCATGGAGACATTTATATCAGAGTGGCGCACTGAGAGCTCGATGGATCTTTACTCTTCTCACTTACTTCCAGGTGCATGCGTGTGGTCATGTTGCAGCATGGAGGTTTCAATGGATACACTTATCGGTGTCCGCGCTTAGTTTGGGATCCTAGAGTTTTGATGATGGATTGCTTGAGGGCAACCAATCTTTGGGCGACGAGGATTTGTAATGTCCCAAAATTGATAGAGAATAAATTTATTAAATTTATTAATTTATTGGTCCCAATTTAAAAGAAATATTATTAAAGACCTTTAATTAATTAATGGGGGGCCCGTTTTGTTGTTTGTAGGTGTTTACCGTGTCGGCGTTCTTTTGTAAACCCTCGGGAGTTTCTCCGAAAGGGTATTTATACCCAGCATTTAGGTAGTTGTTGGATATATGTTGAATTTTGTATATTTTATTATTATTGCAAATTCCAATTGGAGTTCTGCTTTGTTCACCATTTCGGAAGTGAAAGACCTTCCCTATATGGTTTGTTGCAATTTCGGTGGGATTCATCCCTCACCCTATTATGCTTTGTATTGCTTGTTTCAAATCTAGCAAGTCTGAAGTGCTATCATTTTTTAATATTATTTCTCTTTGCAAGTACTTGTTCTAGTTGTATTGCGCACCAAAAATCCATTGTGGAATGTACTAAATTCGATCCGACATTGATTCGAGGGGAGGATAAGAAAGACCGTACGGCCTTTTGTAGACTGGAGGTAGCTATACGGACCGTACGAACATCACACCACTGTACATACTTCATTCCAAGCACCGTACAGACTCCCATCTTCACCGTACGAACTTCCATCTTTACCGTACGGTTATCACCCACTCTACCGTACTCATCAAAAGGTTGCAGTACGGCATTCTGCTGTGTTACGAGATTTTTGTCTTGGACGTACACTGTACAGACATCAAAGTACCAAGGTAGCAACTGTGGCACACAGGTACATTACAATCAACCACTAAGTAGAACATGGGTCCAGGTGTCTTGCCAAAAATAGAAACTCCTCAACATTCACATACTATAAACAGTAAGTCCCTAAATAACTGCTCCAATCAACGGTGCCAAATCTCAACACTGCCACCAACCTGTTCGAGTGCCCTGCTAAAGATAGAAATCTTGACTGCCTTGAGATAGACACTTACTATAAATAGTAAGTGTGACAAACTGATCCTAACGAAGAGCAATCCTGAACACTCCTATCCTTTGGAATGGGAATTGGCCTCTGATTCTGCCCACTGGGACCCTCTAACCATTTGACTTAGCCTACGAGGGTCACTGGTAGGCTAACCCAAACCACAAACCATATCATCTCAAAAAGGTGGCATTACATAATCCTTCTTAAAGGTGGTAATGGTACTCTCAATGGTCATCAAATGGTGGTCTCATGAGTTTGGCAAAGAAAATAGGAGTGTCATGCAATGATCCTCATCCTCCATTTTTACACCAACAAAACCTAACTAGGCAATGAGAATGTTATATGCATTTAAGTGATAGCCACAAATCCTCCTTCCATCTTTTGAGAATACTTCTTTCTCATAAATAGCTTGATTATTAGAGATTTAGCCTAATAAATTTCAAGCTTCTTCAAAGACTCATTGCAATCTTTCCTTTGTGCATGTTTAACAACATGGAGTCAACCAAACAAAGTCTAATCAAACCCTTGGCTTTCTAATCCATCGGCTCCCAATTTTCTTGAGTCATGTCAAAAGGTTTTACACCAAATATTGCAATCCATAGATCTCTATATACAAGCATATCTTCCATTTTAAGCTTCCACAACTAAATATAGCCACCATTGAACTCTTCCATCTCGATCCATCCAAACGTGCTTGCCATCTTTCTCCTGCAACAAGATTACAAAAAATGCTTCTAGAAAAGCTCTCACTCAAACAAAGATCATTACAAAAAACCCTTCAACCCAACAAAGCAATCAAGGTGGCCAGGCTCTACTACAAATTGAAAAGAAGTCAAGAAGGTGAAAAGAACTTCTAATCTATGTGAAGGAAATTCAGTGCAAAAATTTCTTAAACCCTTAATAGTTATAAATTTAGATACACATTCAAAATAAAACAAATATTCAAAACAAAATAAACATACAATACAATGCATACGTTGAAAAAACCCTTTCAAGAGAAAAAACCCCAAACTCCAAAGCATAACCCAATGTATTAACAATAAACAACAATTTACAATACGATAATAGAGAGTTGTGCTTCTTCAGAAGACTTGACTGCAACAATATTTTAGATCGATTCTAAAAACAAAATGATATCTCTAAAAAACTTCAACTTGCGATACAAATCACTCTAAAATATCACATTTATAAACCATCAAGATGGACACCCAAGACTACCATATGTCACCATCCTCTACACTTCATACATGCAAAACAGAAAAGAGAACATGAAAGGTGCCAATCTTCATCAGGCATGCAAATTGTCATCAAACTCAACATGCAAGGTTTTTGTATTTTCCTGCTATGCAAATTTGCAGCAATCTCAACATCAAAAGTGTTTTCACGCATGCAAGAGATTTCACTTGACATGCAAGGCATTTGCACACATGCAAGAGATCCCACATGACATGCAAGTCACCTACCACATGTAGGACCAAAGTTTGAAAACTAGGACTAGGCGCGGACTCAACAATCCAAAATACGACTCGGACTCGGGACTCTACAAGAAACTTGACTAGTACTCAACTAGTACTTGGCAAAGAAGAAAACTGTAGTTTTACCAAAAAAACAAAAAGAAATTAATGCATTTAGAGAACATAAGAGCCATAATTCAAATATTACACATCATATGATCTTCAAATACTCAATATTTGAAATTTCATCATTCATACTCGTAATTTCAAACATTCAAATGTATAGTGGCATCTTAAGTTTATAAACGTTTACAAAACTAGATATAATGATATGTCCAAATGAGAAAAAAAACCAAATAAAATCTACATCTTCCTCTTTCCTCTCCTAATGTAACTCAATTTTTGAGGCCTCAAACTAGTAGGTGCTACGGTATCTAAATGATGATGACTTGTTTCTTGTTCTTCAAAATCCAAATTGCTTTGGTCCTCTTCCATTGCATCCAATTCTGCTTCTTATGTTGCTCCTCTCTCCAATTCTACAAGATCTTCTTCAATAAGGAGGACATCATCATTATTGTGTTCATTGACGATCCATATGGATCAATATCATCCAAATTAATGGACTCGTGTGAAAGGCCCTCCACCTTTCTAGTTTGAAGGAAAAGGTTGTACCGAACGAAGACAAGATCATTGAGGCGCTGCTAGGTCAACTATTTGTCTTCTTTGTGTGAATTTTTTAAATAAACTCCAATTGCATTCACACCCAAAAGCACTACATGGATGGGACAAAATACGAATCGCTAGCTTTCGAAGATTAGGTGTGACAACACCATTAATCTAAAAAAGATCATTTAGAAATATAAGAATTAAGTAAAAACATATAAGAATCAAGTTTCTATTTTATTCTTGTAGTATTGAACTAAGTAGCTAGGCATTTCCAAACAAGCGTGAGAGTCCTTGGTGGGGACTTGCAAGTCTGACCCTAGGACTCACACAAGTCGCAATCAAAAACTCAGGCGTTTTGGGGGAAGACTCATTTGGACGCGGCTAACAAGTCCATGGTTGGTCGACTTGGCGAGCCAACGAACTCCCGAGTCCCGTGAGTCCCAGGCAAGTTTTGAAACTTTGTGTAGGACTACCATCTTCCACAAAATAAATTGTCATAGTTTGTCATTATTCTAACATAGCAACTACCATAACCTGTCATAGAGAGAACTCTTACAACTTATGTCAAAATCCACTAAAATAGCCTGCAATAGGATCCACTAAGTGGGACACATACTTCCACAAAAATTGGATGCATGTCATACACATCACTACTATGTAGGATGCCACCTCACTAGTTGGGAAAGTGATTTGACATTGTAAGAAAGTAAATTTGGGACAAAACAATTAACCAATCAGATAATTAAATGTTAGGGCTTGCAAAAGTTGAGAGATAACCCCAACAATGACCTCCGATGTAACTTTTTGAAAGATAGATTTTAAATTCCCCTTTTATCCAAATAATAATCCTTTAGGCCCACAAAAAATGACTTCATATTATTTTTATCTTTTTGAACCTGACTTTAAGTCACTTTATAGAAATTAATATAATAAACTACCGGCAACATTACTTTAAGGCAACTTAATTTAATCAATTAAATTATTTCCTTTCTGATTCCTCAGATTAGCCTAAGTGAATAAAATAAGCTAATGGAACTTCCCCAAATGCCTAGGTCAAAGAAAGGGATATTACAACAGCAAAGAAGATTTGACGTTCATCTTTATTTTAAAAGCAGTTTCATATCAAAAATCTAGGTTTTATAAACTCGTGCAAACCATTTTATCTATAAGACCATTATCTACCTTCAATTAATGGATAGTCTGGGAAACAAAATTGATGGATGAAACAAATGGCCTATAACAATGACAAGTAGAGCAGAGCTAGACACCCCTGCACTGCAAGAATAAAAGAAAATACTTAAGAAAAAACTTTTGTATTGACAACATCGAAGCAAGGCATTGTGCCTTGACCTAATGTAGTGCAAAAGCAAAGATAATCAAGAAAAAAATAAAAAGGGAGCAGATGAAAGTTCCCACAACTATCGAAAGATACAAAAGTGGTGTCAAGAAATCATTGTCTTCCAGTTTCATGAAGAAATTCAGTTCCATTTAAACCTATGGTCTGCTAAGTTTCCAAGTCAAAGATGGAAAGGAACAAGGGGGGCACAAAATACCCAAAGGCTGATATGTTGTAAACCTGCAATTTTGTGATTGGAAAAATAACTAAAAACCTATTGTTTTTGGTGATATAAAAAATGGAGTTTGAATTCTTAGTTATTGTTCTGCCGAATTTTATCTTTAAAAAAATACTATGTTGCCAACTAAAATGGCTGAAACTACATTCAAGTTTTACAAAGTCAACCCTAACAACATGTGACTGTCATACACCATAAACGAGCTTGAAAATCTGTTGTTTTGCAGACCAAAATCTCATTTAGGGCTGAGAGTGTGTTGAGGCCCACCAAAGAACAATAAAATATTTTTTAATTCATGTAAAAGGCTGCCCTTGATGACAAACCAATTTTTGAATATTCTGATTGTATGTTTTGTTTGAGTTTTGTAGTTGTTTGGGTACGATTTAGAGTGAAATGATAAACATAAATATAGCATTGAATATTGATATTGCAACTTGCTATTCAATCAATAACAATATAAAGCCAACTACATCTACTTATTCAAATACCACAGTTCTGATAAATATTAACAGCAAACCCTCACTAAATTTCTTCAACAAATGGAAAAACATTACAATGATTCACACCCCAAATGCTGCTCCAGGTATGGTCTTGTGTATTGAGTCCAATAACAGTGTTCACAACC
The DNA here is from genome assembly GCA_018584345.1 of Thuja plicata. Classification (NCBI taxonomy): domain Eukaryota; kingdom Viridiplantae; phylum Streptophyta; class Pinopsida; order Cupressales; family Cupressaceae; genus Thuja; species Thuja plicata. The sequence continues at coordinate 157,753 of MU224707.1, forward strand.
CCTTGTTTTGCATTACAGATCTGTACAACACAACTCCAAGCAGGTATGATTCCTTCTAGTGAATAATCAGACTGTACAGCTCCCTGATATCAGCAATTTCAGACCTGTACTGTCTGTCCAAGTATGTCCCAGACTTATACCAACTGCTGCAGAGGGTCTGGACTAGTACGACAGTCTTCCAAGTAATCTCAGATCTGTACAGCTCCCTCCTATTGCTCTTCCAAACCTGTACAGCCCAGTCTAAAGTGATTGCAGACTGATATGAATGTATTTCTGATGCTTAAAGACTGGTGTGGCCTGTGCTATGGACTCCCAGACTAGTACAACAGTTGCAGACCACTATCCAAGTGGTACGGCTCAATCTTTGGGCTCTCACAATCTTATATGGCTGGTAATAACCTTTCCAGCTGATGTAAAATATCTTCAGCAACCGCAATTCAAACACAGCAAGATAATCACAAATAGAACACCAAATTCTCCTTTCAAACCCTTTCCTGGCAACTGAATATTGGCAAATGAAGTAATAGATATCTCAAGCAATATGATTTACCTTGTAAAGCACCCAGAAATCCTCCTGACTGTCTTTCAACAGCAAAGAGGGATTTTGTCCTACAAGTCCTTGAGAGAAACTCTCCAAACAATTTCATCAATTTCATATATTTTTCAAGCATGCTCAAAAAGAGTTCTTCGATCTCTTTTCTAACGTTCTCAAGAGAATTCATTCATTCACCTTGCCGATGTGGGATAAACAAAATCACTTTTTGCCTTTTCCTATTTTTTCGGGTTTTTTTCTATTTTCCCCTATTTTATCATGATTCCTATTTTTCCACAATTCCTATTTTTCCGCAATGCTTTTTCCTTTAATCTTAAGTCCCCAAACATTTTATAACACCAATGAGTTATTAAATAAAGGGGCTTGTAATATTTTCCACTTAACTATAGTGCCGCATTAATAAAGTTAAATATTTATATTTAACTTTATAAATTAACTTTATTAATGCATAAATATATCATTTCAATGATAATATAATTCTTCTGTCGATATTAGACATTTACCATCAACATGACACTGTCACTAAAGATCTAGACCATGCCCAAAATGACTTACTATAAACAGTAAGTATGCCCAAAACTACATCTAGACACCTCAGATCTTAGCCTACGGGACCATGGAAAAATAGGCTAACAACAATGCCCTACTAATAATGCTAGAAAGAGGACATTACAATTCATTTTGGGTCTTCTTTTTAGATAGAGTGTAAGTGCAAGGGGACAATTGTTTGTCTTTAGGACAGTAAGGGGATGTCATTGACATCTCTAATCGTGTTTCCAAGTCATTAGGACCAAAAATGATCTGATTGAAGACATCAATGGGACAATTCCAAGGCATCCCCAATACAGTGATGTGTCAATAAATGTTGATGATGCATCCCCAGAAAAAATAGATTTGTACAATATTGAAAAAGTGTTTAAAATGGGAAAAACTCAACCAAACTTAGAAACCTTTAATGAAGTAATATTTGTAAAAATGAAGGAAAATAGTTGATTTTTCTATTTTATGTTAGATATAGTGCAGGGAGATAAAATTAAACATAATACACTAAAAATTAGCTACCAGATTATTTGGAACCTTTTCCTATAAGATAGGAGATCCTAGTTTTTAGGCTTGCAAATTGCCCCACCAGCTTAGGAATGCTATCTACCACTTGTCGAACATCTAATTTTAGACTTTTGTTATAAAAAATTGGAGGGCACAAAATATTAAGACAAAGGTATCCACCAGCTTTTGGAGCTGAAACTTTTATGTTGAACTGCACTACAAAATTAATGGAAACAACAGCTTTTAAATATTGCTGAAAAATCTCAACAACTCTGACACTATTTTTGGGAAGCCTTCATGGGACCCCAGCCTCAAGGGCAAAAATATGTATGCAAGGATTTTTTTGTTTATAAAAATGTTTTAAAAAAAAAATCTATATTTTTAGGCTACCCTTAGGTCCTCTTGGGTTTTGTCCAGTGTTACAAGACCTCGACTTGGCTTGAACTTGGCAAGCTGATTTTTGACTCGAACTGGAACTCGGCACCCGGACTTGGCGAAAACTCGGCAAATTGAAAAACTCAAGAAATTCAAAGATTTTTAAGGATTTAAAATTTGTTTCATGCATCCTTTAATAAATAAACCTTAAAGACACAATAATCTCATCAAACAGAGGCTACTTTAAACACATACACAAGTTTACATTGATCACATAAGTATAAAGGTAAATTTTAGGCTTTAGCTAAAGGAAATAAGTTAAACTAAATAACACATTAGAAATATAAATAGTGTCAAATGTCTACAAATTTCACGGAATATGAAATCCATGGCATCAAAAGTTCCAAACATATATCAAAATAAAAGCTAGAGCCTAGAAGTCTAAGGCTCAAAGGAGCCTATATCAGTGATCACTTGACCCCGCAACCCTCCTATCTGTGCACGTAAGATAGGTCCTCAATGATGTTGCAGCCTTGATATTTATTTGTCTCGAGCTCAACCCTAATTACATCCAAATGTTCATCCACATCACCCTTAGGGACCTCCAATGGGTCTCCTCATGCTCTAGCCTCCTCCTATGCCATTTCTATTGCCTATGCCTCTTGATCCACCTAATCAACCCGTTCCAAGTCTTCATTGCTGAAGACAGGATCATCAACCTTAGTGTTTGCAAACAATAAAATTGACTTTTTAGGGTTGGGAGGCAAATATAAACATAAAATGAACAAGTCAAAAGTATTAAAAAATGTTTTTTTTTTACTTTATGGCATATGCACATGCTGCCACGGTAGAATCCTAGGCTTGGGACACTATGAGTCTGCCGAGTCTAGTAGACTCAACAAGTGTGTCCAAACTCGGCCAGACTCGACAAAGTCTGACTCCCAAGCTCCCCAAACCCAATAAGGTCGACTCGGCTCTAGACTCTCTGAGTCTAGCCTAGACTTTGCGAGTCCTAGAACTATGGTTTTGTACAAGTTCGCCCAAGGTCCATCCTTAGTACCCCAAGAACCCAAGATGCTCAAGAGGGAACCTGGGCAAACCCAATGGGGAACCAACCCGAGAACTAAACCCAGAGAGTACCCAAACAGGTATGGGTGGGTTTAGAGGAACTTGGTAATAGAGCTTTTAAAAAAACACTTTTTTTCTTTCTCATTACTTTTCCATAATAAAATAACATGAAATGGCCCTTATGACCACTTTTTAGCACCTTGACCATAGCGAAAATTTATCTACACTTAAAACATTTTTTTAATGGTTAAAATAAATTGTCAATTAATTTTACTTTTTCAAAAAATTTAATATTTAAATATTTCAATAATTTTATTTTAAAACCATTTCATGGTCTTATCAAAAATAAGGTAATTAAATTGTCCTAATAATTCCACCAACTTGTTAAGTACATAGGATTTTTGTCCATTGAAAGTTGGTGCAATCTAAGGATGATGGTCTTCTCCAAGATGTTTGGAGTTCTCCCAAATGTTGGATTTGCTAACAAAACGTCTCATTGTGCACATCTTGGCTCCAAGAACTTGTTACCACCGTCAAAATCTCTTTCCGAGAAAGTTGGTGCTCTCCAAGAAGTTGGAGTTTCCATGAATGTGCTAATGGATCAAAAAAGGGGGGACATTACATAGGAAACACTTGTCTAGATATTTTTAAAAAAATAGATAGTGTTGCTTAACTCTCCATAAAGTTAGTGTTATCTCCCATCTCATAATCAATGGAATATCTGAAAAGTTCCTTATTCCCTACCTTCTGGAGAGAACAAGAACAACAGATCCAGCCCTGGAGGAAAATATGATGATCAATCTCAACTTGTAGCTGGTGAGAACACACCCTCAATCAGCCAAGAGGCAACCTCAAACAATGAGATCAAAGCAGGTTTGCCAAGGGACACAGTTCCAGGGTAAAATCAGGGGTTCCGGAAATGGAAATGCCCAAGGGACAGGAGGACCGGTACGGGACATCCCCTTGCCATCCCTAAAACCCTAAGAGAATATTGAAACAGACTAGAAACAGAGGGACGGAGTGGAAGGAGAAGGGGTATGGCTAGTCATCCCTAACTTTGAAAAGCAATTAAAAAAAACTCAGTCAAAGACTGTATAAATGTATGTACGTGCGTACATATGTATGTATGTATGTATCTATGTATCTATGTATCTATGTTTCTGGAAATATATATTTTGTTGGTATATTTCTGATATTTTTTAAACAAAATAAAATAGAACAGCCACTAGAAAATGGAAACAAATAACTCCAAATTCTGAATAGATCTGAATTGCATTACATCAAAGCAAGAATTGATTTACAAAATGTAGTATTCTGCAACGTGTACGTAATCTGCACTTACATGAATCAGCATAAATGATAGTCCAAGACAATCTGTAAGGTGCAAATGGCAGCCTAAACCAGTGTTGTGCTGAAAAGTCTTCCTCAGTGTGATAATATAGCGGCTTGTGACAGGTCTGCGATCAGCATCCAATGTGTAATGTTTCATAGGCCTCCCTAGTTGTACGGCTCCTTCACTGTAAGACTCACGGTAATGTTCTAAATGACGTTACTGGCCTGTACGACCTCCCAAAGATGTCGCCAAGATGCTTATCACGCGAAGAGTGTGCAGCCTGCGTACGGAGGATGTGTTTCTGTACAGCAACACCAAGAAGCAACGTACGGTCTGTATGTATGGCCCTCCTGATGACCTTTGGTCCGTACGGTCAAACAATTATGTACGGCACTATGGATGTCATACAGTCTATGACTTCCACGTACGGTGAATTTTATGGTCCGTACGGCAAGTTGGTAACCGTACGGTCACTACCTTGGACTGTAGTGTGTGGAGAACTTCAGTAGTATGGTGCGAAGGGAAACACAAGTAGATTATGTAAGATAGATAATATAATTAGATTAACACAAATTGGCACAAGAATGCACACCTAATTGATAGATGCTGAATCACCGGATATGCAAGTAGAAATTCTGATTATTAATGATAGCACTTCAGATTACAATAATCTCGGGCTGAGAGCAAAGCAGAATAGGGTGAGGATTTACTCCCACCAAAATTGCGGATGCCAAGTAGGGAGGATCTTTCACCTCCGAAATGGCAGACAACAGAACTCCAAATAGAATTCGCAATCACAAATAAAATATCAAATTCGCATACTTACAACTCCAACAGACCCAGCCTTATATATGGCTTCAGGGAAATGTCCCGAAGGATTACAAATGATGCCAACACGGCCAACATGCTAAACAAATAAAAATAAAAGGGGCCAGAGAGAATAAAATTAAAGTCGGGGCCATAATTATTAAATTTATTTATTTAATAATATCGAGGACATCACAGTCCTCTCGGCCCGAAAATTGCTTGTCCTCAAGCAATGCAAGCTTGGATGCTCCAGAATTTGTTCGCCTTCCTAGGTGGCATCCTCGATCGGAAGATCCTTCCATCGCACCAAAAATTCCTTGACGGTGCGTGTTCTCAACCTCTTCTCTCGGACGTCGATGATCTTGGCCGTCGATGATCTCAGCCGTCTCTAGGATTAGTTTCCCTTCTTCGTCAATGGGAGGCAATTCCCTCGACACTGTGACATGCTGTACAACGGCCTTCTTCAAACACAACACATGAAAAACAGGGGTTCCGGAAATGGAAATGCCCAAGGGACAAGAGGACCGGTACGGGACATCCCCTTGCCATCCCCAAAACCCTAAGAGTTTATTGAAACAAACTAGAAACAGAGGGACAAAGTGGAAGGAGAAGCGGTATGGCTAGTCGTCCCTAGATTTGAAAAGCAATTAAAAAAAACTCAGTCAAAGACTATATAAATGTATGTACGTGCGTACAGATGTATGTATGTATCTATGTATGTATATTTCTGGAAATATATATTTTGTTGGTATATTTCTGATATTTTTTAAACACAATAAAATAGAACAGCCACTAGAAAATGGAAACAAATAACTCCAAATTCTGAATAGATCTGAATTGCATTACATCCAAGCAAGAATTGATTTACAAAATGTAGTATACTGCAATGTGTAAGTAATCTGCACTTACATGAATCAGCATAAATGATAGTCCAAGACAATCTGTAAGGTGCAAATGGCAGCCTAAACCAGTGTTGTGCTGAAAAGTCTTCCTCAGTGTGATAATATAGCGGCTTGTGACAGGTCTGCGATCAGCATCCAATGTGTAATGTTTCATAGGCCTCCCTAGTTGTACGGCTCCTTCACTGTAAGACTCACGGTAATGTTCTAAATGACGTTACTGGCCTGTACGACCTCCCAAAGATGTCGCCAAGATGCTTATCACGCGAAGAGTGTGCAGCCTGCGTACGGAGGATGTGTTTCTGTACAGCAACACCAAGAAGCAACGTACGGTCTGTATGTATGGCCCTCCTGATGACCTTTGGTCCGTACGGTCAAACAATTATGTACGGCACTATGGATGTCATACAGTCTATGACTTCCACGTACGGTGAATTTTATGGTCCGTACGGCAAGTTGGTAACCGTACGGTCACTACCTTGGACTGTAGTGTGTGGAGAACTTCAGTAGTATGGTGCGAAGGGAAACACAAGTAGATTATGTAAGATAGATAATATAATTAGATTAACACAAATTGGCACAAGAATGCACACCTAATTGATAGATGCTGAATCACCGGATATGCAAGTAGAAATTCTGATTATTAATGATAGCACTTCAGATTACAATAATCTCGGGCTGAGAGCAAAGCAGAATAGGGTGAGGATTTACTCCCACCAAAATTGCGGATGCCAAGTAGGGAGGATCTTTCACCTCCGAAATGGCAGACAACAGAACTCCAAATAGAATTCGCAATCACAAATAAAATATCAAATTCGCATACTTACAACTCCAACAGACCCAGCCTTATATATGGCTTCGGGGAAATGTCCCGAAGTATTACAAATGATGCCAACACGACCAACACGCTAAACAAATAAAAATAAAAGGGGCTAGAGAGATAATAAAATTAAAGTCGGGGCCATAATTATTAAATTTATTTATTTAATAATATCGAGGACATCACAATCCTCTCGGCCCGAAAATTGCTTGTCCTCAAGCAATGCAAGCTTGGATGCTCCAGAATCTGTTCGCCTTCCCAGGTGGCATTCTCGATCAGAAGATCCTTCCATCGCACCAAAAATTCCTTGATGGTGCGTGTTCTCAACCTCTTCTCTCGGACGTCGATGATCTCGGTCGTCTCCAAGTTTAGTTTCCCTTCTTCGTCAATGGGAGGCAATTCCCTCGACACTGTGACACGCTGTACGACGGCCTTCTTCAAACACAACACATGAAAAACATTGTGAATCCAACTCCCCTTAGGAAATTCCAATTCATAGGCAACTTCACCTACCCTCTGAACCACTCTCTAGGGTCCGTAGAAGCGTGGCCTCAACTTCTCCTTACCACAAGCCTTCAGGGAGGATTGCATGTATGGTTGAAGCCGAAGGTATATCAGATCGCTAATCTCAAAACTTCACTCAATCCGGTGTCGGTCGGCATACATCTTCTGCTAGTTCTGAGCCCTCTGTAGGCTATCCTTGAGAGTTCTCAAGGTATCCAAACTCTCTTGTAGCGAGTCTTTGGCCCTCGATGCGCGAATGTCACCCAGCGCCAAATCTACGAATGACGAAGGTTCATAACCGTACATTGCTTTGAAGGGCGCCATTCCTATCAACATTCAGTAGGTGTTGTAACAATGCTCCCCCAAATGTAACCAATGGACCCATGCCTTTTGTTGTGTTGAAACATAGTTCCTGAGACAACCATCTAACCATTTGTTTACAATCTTCGTCTGCAGGTGGTAGCTCGTGTTTGGCGACAACTCTATCCATGCCAACCAAAATAACTCCATCTAGAAAGTGTTGAGAAAGCGACTATCCATATCACTTACTGTGCTACGCGGAAGACCGTGCAAGCAGAATACCTCAAGGAAGAACAACTCGGCTACTTGAGTTGCCTGGCATCCAGTGGAGATGGCAAAGAAATGGGCATATTTGATCAGCCTATCAAGCACGACAAAGATGCAATCTTTTCCTTGCACTTTGGGAAGCCCGGAAATGAAATCCATGGAGATGTTATCCCACTTCTCGTCAGGGATTGGCAATGGTTGAAGAAGTCCCGTAGGTAAGGTGAGCTCGGATTTGTTCTGCTAACAGGTGGGGCATTCCCGTACATACTGTAGAACGTCATTCTTAAGGCCCTTCCAAGAAAACCTTTCCCGGATTTGTTTGTAAGTCTTTAGGTATCCCGAGTGTCCGGCCAAGGGTGAGTCATGCATTTCGTTTAGAATCCTTTCCTTCATCTTGGACTCGAGTACTAAATAGATTCTGCCCTTGTAGTAGATGATGTCATCAACCACCTTGTATCTATCATCTTGCACTTGACCATCCATCAACTAACACGTGAAAATACTTTTGGAGTATTCAAACAACAAATGTGTTATCCAATCTGTCAAAATTTGGGATAGAGAGCATATGGGGCCTTCTCCAAAGAGCGTCAACCACCACATTATTTTTTCCTTTCAAATACTCAATATCAAAATCAAATGCTTGTATTTTGCTTACCCATTTTTGTTGCCTTTCATTCAAATCCCTCTAATCCAGGAAATATCTCAGGTTGTGGTTTGTACGTACGACAAATGTGGCTCCAACCAAGTACTGTCGAAACTTTGTCAGTGCGTGCATGATGGCGAGCATCTCCTTGTCATAGATGGAATACAGTCGCTCTACTCCCGAGAGCTTCCGACTCTCGAATGCAATGGGGTGATGGTCTTGCATAAACACTGCCCCAATGCCTTCTTCGGATGCGTCGTACTCCAGAATAAAGGGCCGAGTGAAGTCTAGTAGTGTCAGAACCGAACAGGAGCTCATGACTTCCTTCAGCTTGCCGAAGGTGCATTGCGCTTGTTTGTTCCATTGAAAAAAGATCCCTTCTTCTTTAGTTCCGTCAATGGTGCACTGAGCTGTGAAAATCCCTTCACAAACCTTCGGTAATAACTGCACAATCCGAAAAATCCATGCAGCTCTGAAAGAGTCTTGGGAGGCGGCCAGTCCAAAATGGCTTGGATTTTCTCCTGGTATACTTGAACCCCTCGGGCACTAATGATGTGTCCCAGATACAATATCTTCGTCAGTCCAAACTCACATTTGGACCTTTTGGCAAATAATGATTGTGACTACATGATTCCGAGAACTTGGTCCAAATGCCTGAGATGTTCCTCCCACATCTTACTGTAGATGAGTATGTCGTCAAAGAACACCAACAAGAACTTGCGCAACTGCATGTTGAAAATGTGATTCATGCACGACTGGAAGGTGGCCGGAGCATTGGTCAACCCAAATGGCATAACCAAGAATTTATAGTGTTCATAATGGCAACGGAAGGTTGTCTTCTCCACGTCTTGCTCTCTCATGCGGATCTGATGGTAGCCAGAGCAGAGATCTATTTTGGAAAAATAGATTGCACCATGTAATTCCTCCAACAACTCGTCGATCCTCGGGATGGGGTACTTGTTTTTGATAGTCTTTTTGTTCAATGCTCGGTAGTCCACACACATCCAAAGAGATCCATCCTTCTTCTTCACTAGCACTACTGACGACGCGAAGGGACTAGAGCTGGGCCTCATCCATCCTTTGTCGAGGAGTTCCTGGATCGTTCGGTAGGGTGTGGCGATGACAAGCTTGGCTCCTTCCTCCAACTCGATGGTGTGCTAAAAGCCTCTGTGTGGAGGGATACCAGGTGGAATGTCGGTGAAAACCAAGCTGTGTTTGTCCACTACCGCCCGAAGCTCATCAACATGGTAGCACGCTTGTTGACTCCTCAACGGTTCTGTGGATACAAAGAAGTGTGCCACCCAGACTACATCATCGTGTCTGAAGATTGCCTCCATCCGTCGTGTCGAGATTTCCTTCAGTCCTCCATTCGACATTCCCCTCAAAACTACCTTTTTGCCATCCACTTCGAAGGAGAACTTCATCCTTTTTAAACTCTATCTGTACTCGCCAAGAATCTCCATCCACTGAATGCCCAATATGACCTCCATGTCATCCAGATCTACTACAAAGAAGTCATCTATTACAGTGTGGTTCCCCATGGTAATGCTCAGTTGCGGGACCAGATGGGTACGTGTCAAGAGGTTTCCTCTTGCCACCTTGACTTCGAACCCTTGGCGTGCCTTCGTACGCAAACCCCTTCAGTTCACAAGTGACGAGTTGAAGTTGAGTGTGGCCCCACTATCGAGCATGACCACAACGCGTTGTCCCTGGAGTGTACCTCGTACCCAAAATATAGTGCACCTTGGAGTACCAACAAGTGTTGCGATGGTACCTCCTCTCCATACCAATGTGGACATCCTCTCCGCGCGGTTTATGTCAACCTCCTTAGAAGCTTGATGTCCATCTTCGGTTTCAGGTTCCTCATGCTCCTCGCCATCGGACATCAACTCAATGTAGTAGATTTTTCCTTTGCCCAAGCATCAATGCCCTACTCCCGACGGCTCCTTATAGTTATAACAAAGTTTTCTCCTCCTAAGCTCCTGTCTGGTGGCCTCATCCAATGATGGCTTCTTTGGTGGGAGTTTGTTGTCTTTCTCCTTGGAGAAAGGGCTGGCCTAGGGCATGAATAAATCCTGGACGAAGAAGAAGATGTCGCCATGTCACGTGCCCTCTTAATTGCTTTCGTGAGCGAGATGGGGTTGCATCCTTTCACCCAACCTTCCAGAGGTTATATCAACCCATCTATGAACAACACAACCAATCGTCTCTCCGAGATATCAGTCACCAGCACAGATTGTCTCTGAAATTTTGCAATGTAATTGTCAACTAATCTGGATTGCTTCAGTTGTGCCATCTGCGTAAAATTAAGCTTTGGATCTTTCCCGTCGAAGCGGTCTATCAATCCCTCTGTGAATTCAGCATAGGTGGTTATTTGATCATGGCGGAGGGTAACCATTCTATGATGCCACCATTTGTGAGCGTTTTCCTCTAGGTGAAGCGTCGCAAATTTGATTGCTTCATCCGGCATCGAGTAAGCTGGAAATATGTGTTTGTCTTCTGTACCCATACCCGTGCGGATGTTGATCTCGATTCATCAAAGGATGACAGGTTCACCTTGCCTATCTTTTGTTTGAGGTCATCATTATAATCACAGTTACAAGACTCGGACTCGGCAAGCTAGTTTCGGGCTCGGACTCGGCGTCCAGACTCCACAAGGATTCGGCAAATCGAAAAACCCAAGAAATTCAAAGATTTTTAAGGATTTAAAGCTTTTTTCATGCATCATTTAGTCAATTAACATCAAATACACAATAGTTGAGATAAATAGAAGCTACCTTGCACACATACACAAGTTTACATAGATCACATAAGTATAAATGCGAATTTCTAAAGGAAATAAGTTAAACTAAAAAACACATTAGAAATATAAATAGTGTCACTGTCAAATGTCTACAATATTCATGGAATATGAAATCCATGGAATCAAACTAGTATATCATAGACAAGTTTTGTGTGTTTCTCTTTTGCTGTTGCTTTTGGTCTCATAGACTGTTGGTCTTGTTGACACTATTTAAAACTCTTATTCATTCATACAAAGAGGCAGACACATGTTTTCACTTATCATTTTTTTCTGGTGATATTTGCTCTAACATTATCAGCAACTTTATTTTTTCAATAACTCTTTTTCACCACCACTTTTGGTGACAACCAGCCTTGTGACAATATATCTCCTGACAAGTGTTTGACTGCAATCATTTTGGTACCTTTGTGATGTTATCTCCGCCAACAATAATTTGAATACAATCATTTTGTTAGGATCTACTAACATATCTTAATGCCTTGGAGTAAATGCTTTTTGTGACAAGCAGAAGTATTTTTCATGAATTTCTTTCCTTTGTGGCTCTGTGGCCCAACAATTACATATTGAGATGTTTTTATTCATGTTGTCAATGTTTAAATTTCCAGCATTAGTTTAAATTGTCGACTTCATGAGATTTGTAAATATTCATTGATTATTCATGAAATGAAATTGCAAAGAATGTTTGCATGAAAGATTGATCCTTAACATCTTATGGTAAGAGCCAGAATAAGCTCCCTCCTTGCAGAAAAGCACCATGTCTGGTTCATTTTTCTAATGAATGCATTTTTATGACCAATTCATCTTAACAATGCTTGTCTATGATATGCTAGTTTGCAAGTGATGGAATGACCTTTTTAGGTCTTAGACAAGGCATACAAACCAAAAAAATTCAGTCTAAACAATAAAAAAATGTTTTTTTTAACACTTAATCTCTGCTGACCGCAGCAGAGTCCTGCGTACGGGACTCGCAGAGTCCGAAGGGTCCTTGAACTTGGCGAGTCCTAACAGGACAATGCAAAACTCGGTCGAGTCCGAGTCTAGAGCCAAAAAAACTCTAGAGCCAGGACTCGAATCAAGACTCGCAGAGTCCTGTAACACTAATTATAATAGCCACGACCACTGCCACCTGAATATCTCATTCGTAGATCCACATAATCTCTTACGCATATGTCCCCTTCGAGATTTGCGTTCCTTCATTCTTGCATTAGTTGCTCCTGCATTTCTTGGAAGGTGGGCTCTCGCTCTCTTCGAGGTGCTTCGATTCTTGGCGGGAATGTCGGCATCGATGGTCAAGAGCGTGAATGAGAGTTTGCTCTCCCTCTGACAGAATTATCGTCATGCCCATTTTGTTCTCCGCTTGTCTTCCCTTCCGCCAATCTCTGCAACGTCTCCTCCATGAGTCGTCGTTCTTGTCCTCTGATCATGGATTCATTGAGTTGTGCCTGGCTTCTGGTTAGCTCTCTTAACAGTGTCATAACTTCCGCAGCAAGATCCTGTGGTTCCCCCATTCTGTCGGCGGAACGATATTTCCTTCTGGTGTAAACTTTGAGCGTGTTATGCATCCACAACCCCACAGGCTGGCAAAATCACAAGCTCTAATACCACTATAATGTTACGTAGGCCTCCCTAGCCATACGACTCCTACACTGTAGGACTCACGGTAATGTTCTCAATGACGTTACTGGTTCGTACGACCTCCCAAAGTTGTCGCCAAGATGCTTATCACATGTGGATTATGCAGCCCGCGTATGGATGTCATGTTTCCGTACAGCAACACCAAGAAGCAACACATGGTTTGTATGTATGACCCTCCTAATGACCTTTGGTCGGTACGGTCAAACAATTCATGAACGGCACTATAGATGTCGTATGGTCTATGACTTCCACGTACTATGAATTTTATGATATGTACGGCAAGTTGGTGACCGTACGGTCACTACCTTGGACTGTAGTGTACAGACTTAGGTCGTACGGCCTCAATTGCCTCCCTTACGCCGAACGACTGTCCTTCGTGCACGGAGAACTTCCGTAGTATAGTACGAAGGGAAACACAACTAGATTATGTAAGATAGATAATATAATCAGATTAACACAAATTGGCACAAGAATAAACACCTGATTAATAGATGTTGAATCGTTAGATATGCAAGTAGAAATTCTGATTATTAATGATAGCACTTCATATTACAATAATCTCAGACTGAGAGCAGAGCAGAATAGGGTGAGGAGTTACTCCCACCGAAACTGCGGATGCCAAGTAGGGAGGATCTTTCACCTCCGAAATGGCAGACAATAGAACTCCAATTGGAATTCGCAATCACAAATAAAATATCAAATTCGCATACCTACAACTACAACAGACTCGGCCTTATATATGGCTTCGGGGAAACGTCCCGAAGGATAACAAATGATGCCGACACGGCCAACATGCTAAACAAATGAAAATAAAAGGGACCCGAGAGATAATAAAATTAAAGTCGGGGCCACAATTATTAAATTAATTTTTTTAATAATATCGGGGACATCACAAAATGTCCCATGAACCTTGACTGTGATTTATGAATATACACCATGTATATGAATTTATGAATTTCAACTCTCATTTTAACTCTCATTCTGTAGCAATTCTATGTATAATATATATTGTGAATGATCTATCAATGTTATCAATATTTGAAATTTACCTATATAGTTTAAATTTCCTCTAATTTTTATATAGCTGTACACTGTTGTCCCCAAAAATGGCTCAAAACAAATCCACTAGAGATAGTGAGGATGATGAATGCTACCATCTAAATGGCAGAGGTTAGGCCATATTGACCAAATATGAAGGCCCGAGAAATTTGACCATATTAAATAGATGTCAAGAATGACCTAATGGAAAAAGTTCAGAAATTTTCTTCATTATTCTATCAATTGCAGAGCTCACAAGAAAACATCAGCAACAAAAATTTATATGGAAGATAACCAGCTCAACTATAGATGGCAAAAGATATAAAATAATGTGGTATGCTGCAATTAAAACCCAAGTAATTTATTTTGACTGGATAAGAGTTGTTCTGTTATGTACTTCCACTGCGCTGACAAAACGTTACACTGAGTACAAAAAAAGAAAAATCAAAATAACATGCCCAAGGTTTTTAGATATCTCAAGCGAAATCACATTCACTTTATGCCCCTATTAGTAGATGTGTCAAAAACACAAAAGTGTGAGAAGCAAAATCAGGAGCTCTTAAAATTACTTGTTTCAAAAAGAATGCATCATTGCACTACTCAGTTTATTGGATGCATTTTACCATGGCAGAATTTGGAAAAGAATATCAGAATGGCAATAACTTATAATTAATACAATAAAAAGTATAAAAAAATTCTAAGACTTTAAAGTTCCGAACCACAGTAATAAGATTGGGGATTTAATATGGCATCTATCTACAAACCTTCCCCTCGGAAGCCATCATTCCAATCTCATCATTTTCTTCCTGTAGAGTCCTACATTTGGCCATCAGCAGCTTTCCCATTCTACTTTGTGTTGTAAAATTCACAGCAGCAAGATTTTCTTCTAATTCCTTGATTTTCTTATCCTTTTCCTCTGCAGCACTCTATTGAAAATACAAGAATAATTGACGTTCATTAAATATGGCCATCAGATTTTAACATAAACAAACAATATAGATATTTTGCAAAGCAGGCCAAAAATTTTGAACAAAATCTAACATTCCATGTAGCAGAGCTGTAGCTATGAGTAAAAGAAAATGTACATGATTTTATGAAGAAACCTACATCAATGAAATCATGAATCACCTCTAATCTTCCTATACAAAAAAGGAAAATGATAATGTTATTATCAGCTTGATTTTTCCAATAATTTCATTAAATATTGTATTCACTCCAAAACCAAATCAACATTAGCATTGATGTTCCCTCATGCCAAGCAAAATTCAGTTTAAGACATATATGTGTTTGCTTGGTCTAAGTTATCACCCAAATTCAGCTAACTCACGGCGAATTAAATGAAAATTTGCTTAGGCAAACAAATATCATGTAAATTAGAGTATTTTATTGAATTAACTTGTTGGACTTGGGATTCAGGTTCCTTCAATCAAACTCAAATTGTTTGACCAACTTGTGAATAGTAAGTACAGTGACAAAAATACCTTTATAAACATAAAAGTTGATTCGGTTATGGATATTTGGTTTATTAATCAAGAAGGTGATGCTTTCCACAATGTATCTAATTTTGTGATGCTTTATGGGGATTCAACTATGTAGTTTTTGAGTCAATGAGCCAAGAAGCTCTATAATGAATGGTTCATATGGCAAAACACTTGCTTAAGGTTTTGAAAATGGGGTATCAACTTAAGTGAGCTTGAACTGGGAGAAAAATCCATGGTTCAGCAAGCTTGAGTTGGGGTGGTGTTGGAAGGGGTGACCTCCCGAAAAATCCCAATGCTTCACCCCTATGAGCAACACGTAAAAGCCAAGAGTGCTAAGTGTACTACTCATGCTCATGTGAGATGAGTTTGTGTGAACCACTACTCAAGACATATTGATCAATGAGATTGACTCAAAAACTACATAGTTGAATATTGATGAAACATCACCTAATTTAGCTTACTTGCACCAAGATATTCAAATACATGATCCAAAGTCGATAATGGTTGAAGAACTACAACAAATAATGGTTGAAACATAAAAGTATGACTTCTTCAAACATAACAACCAGGTTGAATGAACAAAAATCATATTAAATCTACATTAAACATGACACAAGCCACTAAGAAGGTAAAAACTTGTAACACAAACTCTTCTAGAATCAAGAATCCTCAATACGGTGACTAAAATAAGGATCCTAGACTCTAGTAGACATCATGGTAAATAATAAGCCTTGTAATGAAGCCAGCAAACCTAGAGATTATGAAACTTGCTATTCAGATTAATTTTGGTATTTAAACCACTTCTAGCGTTCAAAACAATTCTTCTTGTGAGGAATGTGGTGCTTTAGAGCTGTAGGCGGATGATGAACAGTCGTCCTCTACTCGTCCTCTACTAGAGCTTTTGCAGTTTCACTATCTTCTGTGAATAAAATCTGATTAGTATTCTATGCCATCTTGGTAGCAATTGTTTATATACCTTCATGAATTCTCTTGGTTGTATTCCTTCTAATATTTGCATTCCTAGTTTTTTTATTTGAACTCTAGCTTTTGTGTTTTCCTGCATACCTTTTTGTTGATTTGACTATTTTGCTTTGAGCTCTACTAACAAGGGAGGTGCAATTAAAAGTGGGTTGGTGAGCGAGAATGGTTTGGTGTAGAGTGTTTGTAGTGTGCATGATCCATGAGATGGTGAATCAATGATGCATAATTAATCCTCTATGAAGTGCTACCCTTCCATCTGCTATCTCCCCTAGGCTTTCACTCAAGCTATTTATTTTGCTCTACCTCCTTTTTGGGTGTACAAAGATGCGTTGAAAAGAATTAATGGAAATCGCAAACGAAATTGAAATATCAAGAAAGACTAGTAGTCATGACGGTGAGGTCAAACAAAGTAACAAAATGGAAGAGTTCAAGAAAGGGAATGATGTTGTTCAATTAGCTAGAAACTTATGACAAGTTGTACTGAGCTTGTAGATCACCAAATCGATCAACCATTCACTTAGAATGAAATAGATGCTTATAGCAAGCCGTTTGAGCTATAGATCGCCGAATTGATCATGTGTTCGCTCAGAACGAATTAGAAGCTTATAACAAGCCACTCTGAGCTTGTAGATTAGCTAGAAGCTTATAACAAGCCATTATGAGCTTGTAGATCACCGAATCAATCAAACATTCGCTCAGGATGAGCTAGAAGCTTATAACAAGTTGTTTGGAGCTTGTGGATCACCGAATCGATCAACCATTTGCTCATAATGAGCTAACAGCTTATAACAATCCGTTCTGAGCTTGTAGATTACTGAATTGATCAAATGTTCACTCGGAATGAGCTAGAAGCTAATCACAAGCCATTCTAAGCTTGTAGACCAGCTAGAAGCTTATAACAAGTTGTTTTAACCTTGTAGATCACTGAATCCATCAACCATTCGCTCAAAATGAGCTACAAGCTTATAACAAGTCATTCTATGCTTGTAGATCAGCTAGAAGCTTATAAGAAGTCGTTATGAGCTTTAAGATCACCGAATCGATCAACTGTTCACTCAAAAATGAACTAAAAGTTTATAACAAGTCATTCTGAGCTTGTAGCTCAGCTAAAAGCTTATAACAAGTCGTTATGAGCTTGAAGATCATTGAATCGATCAACCATTCGCTCAGAATGAGCTAGAAGCTTATCACAAGCCATTCTAAGCTTGTAGATCAACTACAAGCTTATTAATAAGCCGTTTTGAACTTGTAGATCACCAAATCAATCAATTGTTCACTCAAAATGAGCTAGAATCTTATAACAAGCCGTTCTAAGCTTGTGGACCACAAAATTGTTCAATCGTTCCCTTAGAATGAGTTAGAAGCATATAACAAGCCTTTCTAAGCTTTTAGATCATCGGATCGATCAATCGTTTGCTTAGAATGAGATAGAAGTTTATAACAAACCATTCTAAGCTTGTAGATCACCGAATCAATCAACTGCTCGCTAAAAATTAGCTAGAAGCTTATTAAAAGTTGTTCTTAGCTTGTAGATCACCGAATCGATTGCTAATGTTTTCAGCTTATAGCAAGGAATATACAATCTATAGAGGTCTTTCAAATACTAAGACACGGGATATAATAAATATTCTCAAGTAAAGAAAGATAATACCCGGATTTGAAGGTCTGAATTTATCCTTTTGTTGGCTTCAAATCTGCACTTTGTATTCTTCAAATTACTCCCTCAATGTTGTCCTGAATGACTGTTATGAATCAGCTCTTGAAGGTCTTCAATTCGCTCTTCTAGGGCTCCTCCAATTTGCCCTAGTTCACCCTTCTTGATATGCCTTAATTTGCCCTTTTAGGGTGCTCTAATTCTGCCCTAATTTGACCTTTAGGGCTGCTTAAATTGTCCTTGAATTCTGCCCTAGTTTTTCTGCTCTTAGTAGCCTCCAATCTGCTCTTTAATTCACTATCAAGGTCTGCTCCAGATTGGTATAGTTCGCACTTCAATATCTGCTCTAGTTAGCTCTATGGATCTGCTCTTCTTCTTCCAATTCGAACCTTGAATTTCGCTTCTAAGTGATCTGAAATAAATCACTCAAGTAGAGGATGAAAATGGTTAAGAATATGCAATTGTAATTCTGCTCAAGTACTTATCACATTATGTTTTTGGTGAGTTCCTTGAGCAGATCTACTGTCTTTATTTATACATAATGATGACTCTCCAAGAGTCATAACTCTTTCCCTCAAGAACTGGCCGACTTGGTTCCATAATAAAAATATATTCTTTTATATTATTTGCTCCAAATTTAATTATTAAAATCAATCCTTAATAATAAATATAACCTTTTATATTTATTATTATTATCCAACCGATTTTATCATAATTAAATATATCAATAATATATCCAATATATTAATTATTATTATTGCC
>MU224707.1:182978-251849 GCA_018584345.1 Thuja plicata
TCATAAGTGTTGACACAGGAGACCACTACACATTCTATTTGATCATCCTCCCTAGCTAAGAGGGAGTGTTAATGTTTGTAGCTTCAGTCGTATGATCATTAGAATACATATAATATATGTTGATTAAAATTAATATAATATATACGTTATATTATTATTAATCATATGAAATTTAATATTCAATATTAAATTATTATTTTATTCTTAATTAATAATTGATTGATGAAACATTATAAGATTGATTAAATTACAATTAATGGGAAGAGGCATGTCCTTTCTTATAAATAATAATGAATAGACATGTCTCTCCTAGCCTCATTCTCAATATAAATGAAAGAGAGATTGTTGCATTTGGAAAATACATACAACATAGAGTGCTGTTACATTTGCAGCTATCCTAAAACTTAACAGTCATCAAGCTTAACTCTCATATGGTTAATAAAGCGAGAAGGGAAGAAGAAAGGTTAAAAACTTTTGCTATTTTTCTTGTTCTGTATCCAAACAAGGCTCTTCTACCTAGTAGATTTTCTGATGATTAGATTGTTTCTATTGGGAGAAGAAAATGGGTATCTATGTCTCATTCTATAGAATGGTGCAACCAAGGACTTTTATTGTGTTCTTCAAATAATTTAACATGCAAAGAATGATTTTGAGAAATCATTCTAGAATATGAGTAGATCAATCTTTATAATAGTAATCCAAAATTTTGAGTTAGTTTTAAGTGATGTTCTGGTTTGCTATGCCCCCAATTTGTGTGGAACTGAGAAATATTGCTCCACAACTATGGGCCCTAATTCCCATGCCCTCAAATTTCTTGGGAAGATCTTACAAGTTGAGTTACACAATATCGACTTTCCTCCATCTCATTGCAAGAATCTTGGTGACTGATTACCCAAAAAGCCCTATTCCTAAATACCATGTTTTCAATTTGAAAATAGAATTATACAATGTGAAGTTTCCCAATAACGGGGATAAATAATTGTTTTTTTCTTTATAAGCTCGAGCAAAAGGAAATACTCTCCTCCATCTAATTGCTAGAATCTTGGTTACCGATTAACCAAAAAAGCCTATTCCTAAATACCATGTTTTTAGTTTCAAAAAAGAATTATACAATGTGAAGTTTGCCAATTAGGGGGTTTGAATGCTTGTTTTCTCTCTATAAGCCCGAAAAAGGAAATATACATCATCACTTGTCGCCTACGCTATCATTCCTACAAAATTGTCGCATACTAAGAAATGCTCAAAAGTGAATGAAAATAAAGAAACTATTAAGAGAAATAAAATTTATTTAGCATAAACAAGGAAATGCAATTAAAATTTGTGAAAATGATTGTCTTACACCTCCCAAGCCCTATTTATAATGCACAATAAGGTAGAACAATGTAATGTCCCCATTTTTGCACCTCCCTACGCATTAATTATTTTCAGAAGTTAGCCAAATATCAATGGTCCCTGTAGGCTAATGTGGTGATTAGGGGGCCCTTTGAAGGTTCTTCAAGATTATTCAATTGGCCCTTTGGGTGTCTATTTTCGTACTCTCCATCTCAATGTGTTAATTTATTTGTGGTTTGCCTTCCAGAGGTCTTTCAAGCTCCATTTATACAAACTACTTTTAGTAAATCGCTTGGACGTTTGGATCCATACTATTTATGGTAATTCACTTGGATGGTTAGAGGGGACCACAGTTATATCCGCAAAGTTGGCAAGATCAATTGTTGGTTGTATATTTGGCATTTAATGGACTTTAATTATTTAAGCTTTGACTTTAATATAATTAATTAAAATAACTATCTTTATGATTAAAGGGGATATA
Source organism: Thuja plicata (assembly GCA_018584345.1). Taxonomy (NCBI): domain Eukaryota; kingdom Viridiplantae; phylum Streptophyta; class Pinopsida; order Cupressales; family Cupressaceae; genus Thuja; species Thuja plicata. The sequence continues at coordinate 184,792 of MU224707.1, forward strand.
AGGGGTCAATTGTGCATTTAATATATTAATACCATAAAGTATTTAATTATTATGCCAAATGGAGTGCGAACATATGAAGGTATAAGGATATTAAAGTGACTATATTAATGAAATAATTATATGATATTCACTTTATTAATATTTCCCATATGCAAGTTAAATATTTAAATATTAAACGTGGGAAATTTAAATGGGTTTTCCGGAAGATTCCTTGGAGAATTATAAAAAGGGCCCATTTGAAGCTCATGTGCATATACTAGGCTTATTTATTTTAACTTTGAGAAGCTCAAGAGCAATGGCTTTCATTTACAAAAAATCTGAGGACGCAAACCCTTGGAAATCAATTGATTGGACGAAAACCCAAATTGACATTGAGAGGTGAGGCCACCCAAGGTTCATCATTGAGCATATTTGCAGGCTTACATCATGTGGAGCTTCAACCAGCTAGGTTTTGGAAGAAGGAATATCATATCAGCTAGGGTTTGAAGTTTATTTGCAGGTGGAAGACATATTGCTTAAATTTGGGGTTTTTTTATAATCTTCATAATAGCTTGGATCGCTAGGGTTTTGAGATGAATGACATGTTTTGAGGGTTTAATACAACTGTGGCATTTGTTTCAGACATGGAAAAACTACATCAGACTTTAGTTTGTTGTTTTTCACATTTGGACATATCATTATATCTAATTTTGTAAACATTTATAAACTTATGCTGTTATACATTTTAAAGTTTGCAACTATGATGATATTTCATATATTGAGTGTTTGAGATTCATATGACGTGTAATGTATCAATTATGGCTCTTATGTTCTTTAAATGCATTAATTTCTTTTCGTTTTCATGTAAAAGTATGGTTTTTCCTTTTGCCGAGTCCTTTCGCGAGTCTTTCGTGAGTTCGAGTCTGAGTCCAATTTTTTGGTTTGCAGAGTCTGTAGCGAGTCCGAGTTTTTAAACTATGTGTGTCTGTATCTCTATCCCCTATAAGTATGGATGTTTTGGAATGGATCAAATCCTTTCCTTTCTTTGTACACCCCAAGCTAATAAAACTGCAATTCCATACTTGTTGTCTCTACTCCCTGTAATGGACATGTCTCAAGAATCTTCCCCAATGTGAGAGGAAGAAGTTCACTATTTGTGTTTCTCCTTCTGCATAAAATTAAACTCTTATCTGTAGGATACCTAGGAAGTTTGTGAGGTCCTAAAGAAAATCCCTGGATCCTAATGTAAGTGAAAGTAGGGAATTGGATGTACCAATATCCATAATTCTTAATCAATGTCACGGCCTCTCTGGATAATCTCCTATGTAATACATCCTAAAGAAAATCCCTGGATCCTGATGTAAGTAAAAGTAGGGAATTGGATGTACCTATATCCATAATTCTCAATCAATGTCATGGCCTCTCTGGATACTCTCCTATGTAAACCATCCTAAAGTGTGTGTAATATTCATGGTGAATGTGTCATTAATCCTCCTATAACTTGCTCTCTCATGCAGTTGTAACTCAAGATAGCAATCATATACCTTGAATTGCCCTTTGCCATTTCCAATCTGATATAAAATGTACATCTATAGCAGCACCATATGTCGATAGATATAATAATGCAAAATACATCAAAGAACCTGGTTTTTATGGGAAATGACAAGCCATGAATTTATCTATTGAAATCACAGCTCCTGAATGATGGATATCTCAGATATAGATGCTGGTATTAAATCGATGGCCCTTACAAATGCAAATGAGCCTTCATTAACCATTCACGTGCCCCCTAAACAATAACGCAGCCCCTATTAAGATTAACCCTGCACAAAATAAAAAACCGTTGCTTCCTGTAGATGAATCGCAGCCAACAATGGATTGCTGCAATCTAAGATTTACACCCGTCTAAGCTGTAGCAATTCTCCGAATTTGAAGCGCTGAAACCCTTAACACAAATTCAATGCAATTAGATAAAATTGTGACCTTCGATTGAAGCCACCAATGGCACAATTCGCTGGATAGTTTCACCAGTTAAAAGTACTGGAAAATCTGAAAGAGTTCTCAATTCTTCAGACCCTTGAAATTTGAAAACCCTTGCCTTGCAAAAAACAACACAATTTACCAAAATCAAATGCACAAGAATGAATTTGATTTCTCTCCAACGCTCTTTTATAATATTTCCCCATGAATCTTCATTCGCAAGGCTCTTTAATGATTTTGATATTTGTTTTTATAATAATGAGTTGACTTTATAATACATCATTAAATAAGAACACTTTTAATCAACGAGTAAAAAATACTCATTGCCCTCAACCTGGGCCCCACTTGATTATAAAGTCAATTTATAACTTTATAATATAACTTAAATAATTAAACATCATTAAAGGGCATTAAAATGTTAATATCTCATTAAATACTCATTATTTTGACGAGCCGTCTAAACCAAGGAGTCAACCATTGCATCCTCTGACTCTATGACTGATTTACTAAAAATAGAAAGGGCCCATCTCTATCAACCTCAAACTTACTATGAATAGTAAGTATTTGAAACTGATCTCAAACGAAGTCCAATCTGAGCCAAACGAAGACCAAACTGGAACATACCGAATTCTGGAGAAGACAAGAACCTCCATTAACCAAGCCTCTACCTCAGAAATCCCTATATCAATAATAATTAGCCTATAAGGGACACAATAATAGGCTAACAACTCGTCCTCTTACACTGGCTAAAAAGTGGACATTACACAACTACCAAGTGCCAAGTGCCAAGTCCCGTACGGTGTGAGTCGTATCTGTGGAATGATGTCGTACAGGTAAAGTAGTTATGTCATACAGGTAAGTAGCGTGTGGGAGGAACCTAACCATGCGGTGGTAGTTTCGTATAGGTGGAGTTGTTGTATTGGTCGTATGGGTGGAGTGTCCATCGTGCGGTGGAATTGCTGACCAGTACGGTGGAAGTGCTGACTAGTACAGTGGAAGTGTCTGTGTCATTGCGGTGTGCCATTCTGTACATTACACAAGTAGAGGACAACAGCACCATTTAGACGTACAATTTGTGTTTGATAAGCACAAGAGGGTATTTGGAGACATTCCTCCTAGTAGACCACCTGATCGGAGACTTGAGCATGTGATAGAGCTAGAGGAGGGTGCAAAGCTCATTATCACCATGCTTTATCGCCATCCGAAACACTTCAAAGAGGAGATTGAGAAAACGATTAAGGAGTTGCTCGCCATGGGACATATTAGACCTAGCTCTAATCCATTTGCTTCTTCAATAATCCTAGTAAAGAAGGATGGTACTCTATGGATGTGCATTGATTATCGTGCTCTAAATAAGAGGAACATTAAAAACAGGTATCCAATTTGATGTACTGATGAGTTGTTGGATGAGTTGCATGGAGTTGTATACTTATTGAAGATCGATCTTCGGTCGAGATACCATCAGATACGTGTCTATAAGGAGGATGTCCACAAGATAGCATTCAAATGCCACTACGAACATTATGAGTTCTTGGTGATGCGTTTTGGCCTCACTAACACACCTGCTATGTTCCAATCATGCATGAACCACATCTTCAATAAGCAATTGCATAAGTTTGTTTGGTGTTTTTCATTTATATCTTGATATTCAATAAGTCTTGGGAGCACCTACAGCATTTCGATGAGGTATTCAGCATCAAGGAGGAGCAATCCTTATTTGCTACGGAATCCAAATGCAAGTTTGGTTTGACAGAGATCTTATATCTTGGGCATGTGATAGGGGCTAATGGGGTCAAGGTACATCAGGAAAAGATACAAGCGATTCTAGATTGGCCACCTCCGAGAAATGTTTCATATTTGAGAGGATTCCTTGGGCATTGTTCTTACTATAGGAGGTTTGTTCGGAGATTTTCTCAGCTTGCAGCCCCACTCACAAATCTTACTCGAAAGGAAGCTTTCAAGTGGACAGATGATGCACACGAGAGATTCGACAAGCTCAAGGAGCTTATGAGTACTTTCCCAATGTTAGCTATACAGAATTTCTCTCAACCTTTTGTGTTGAAATGTGACACTTCAGGTGATGGGATCGGTGCAGTACTTATGCAGAATAGACATCCTATTGCTTATGAGAGTAGGAAGTTGAGGGACAATGAGAAATTGTACTCCACCTACGACAAGGAAATGCTTGTCATTATGCATGCGTTGGCAAAGTTCACAGTACTTGGTTGGTAGGAGATTTGTGGTGAGAATGGATCACAATAGTTTGTGTTACTTCCTGGAGCAAAAAGAATTGAATGAGTGACAATAGAAGTGGGTTAGCAAGGTACAGGCATACGACTTTGACATTGAGGATGTCAAAGGTAAAAAAATAAGTTGTTACTGATGCACTTTCTAGGAGGCCATCTAATGCTGCAGTGTGTTCCACATCAGAGGTTTCGACTGATTGGAAGTCTCAGCTATTAGTGGAGTACTCCAAAAGTATTTTTGCTTGTGAGTTGATGAATGGAGAAATTCAGAACAACGGGTATAGAGTAATTGATGATGTGATCTATTATAAGAACAGGATTTATTTGGTACCTGAATCCAAACTTAAGGACAAGATTATGAGGGCTTTTCATGATACACCTTTGACAGGTCATCCTGGCTACTTTAAGACCTATAGGCAGATCAAAGGGAGATTTTCTTGGAAAGGTCTTGAGGATGATGTCCTTAAGCATGTCAGAGAATGTTTGACTTGTCAACAGAACAAATCAGAGCATGTGTTTCCTGCTGGACTTCTACAGCCTTTACCTATTCCTGAACAGAAATGGGAGTGTCCATGGACTTCATGGCAGGTCTACCGAGAGTACAGGGTAAGGATAGTATATTTGTCGTAGTAGATCGGTTGACTAAATTTGCTCATTTCTATGCTATTGCAGCTGATTGGATAGCATCTCAAGTGGTCGAGTTAATGATTATGTGTGGACCCTTTTCGATTGCATGGTCTACCCAAGACCATTATCAATGGCAGGGATAATAAGTTCCTCAGTATTTTTTGGCAAGAATTATTCAAGTTGGCAGGGACAGAGTTGACTCCTAGTACTAGCTACCATCCTAAGACAAATGGTCAAACAGAGATTGTGAATAAATGGGTAGAAGGTTATCTCCGTAATTATGTTGCAAGGCAGAAAAGAGCATGGTTTAAGTTGCTATATCTAGGAGAATATTGCTATAATTCGACATACCATATGACTATCGGCATGTCACCCTTTAGAGCTTTCTATGGTTATGAATCATTGTCTTTCACTGATTTGGCTATTGACGACAGTCAGGCTCCTCGAGCCAAGGATTAGCTAAAGGATAATCAGGATATCCTCGGGGCTCTTAGAGATAACATTCAGCATGCGTAGAATCAGCAGAAGATGTATGTTGATCGCCACAGGACAGAGAGGACTTTTGAGGTTGGGGATATGGTGTTCTACGACTTCAGCCATACAGGCAGAGTTCGTTGAAGAAAAGTGGCTCGGAAAAGCTTAGACCCAGGTTTTATGGCCGATATAGGATAGTGAGGAGAGTTGGGGAAGTGGCATATGAGCTGGAGTTGCCGCTTGATAGCCAGATTAATAATGTTTTTCATGTTTCATGCCTCGAGAAGGTTGTTGGTCAGCACGTTGTGCCTAATGCTGGATTACCCTATTTGGATGAGGAAGGAAAACTAATATTGGAACCTGCAGAGGTGTTGGAGATGAGAGAGAAAATTTTGAGGAACAGAGTGATCAGGGAATATCTGGTGCATTGGAGGGATTTACCACTTGAGGATGCAACATGGGAAGGTGAAGGTATTTTGTAGCATCCAGCTTTGCAATAGCTTGAGGGCAAGCAATCTCGGGAAGGGAGGACTGTCATGTCCCCTTCTTTCTCGTAATCACTCCAGGAGCTTTGTTAACCTATTTTCTCATCCTGATAGCTAATGAATTATTTTTGAAGGGATGCCCTCCAGTCACAGTTTAATTTGAGGTGAAACGGAGAAAAAATTAATATTATTTTATGGTTTCTATAGTTTAACTCACTTTATAATAGAAAGTTATATTATAAAATTAAAGTGACTTTATGAAGTAAAAACGTCTTTATCCCACATTGCTAGAAGTACAAACACTCACTGACTTGAGAGGTTATAAAAGACAAAGCTATTCTTCTTATTGGGATATGTTTTGGTAATTGAAATATTAAAATATTTTCCTCCATTGTTGCTGGAAATGGTGACTGGAATTTCAAGGACAAAAAGCCTTGGAATAGGAAGATTGGACGATACCCCAGTCTTCTTTGTGAGGTGATCTTACTTCAGAGATTACTACAGAGTTTCATGGCGAAAAAAGTTGTGATCAAAGCCAGGAAGGGAATCTCATGGTGGACGTCATACTAGGTCAAATGTGAATGCTCAGGAATTATCACTGTTATGGGGCGGCCAGCATTGAGGAACTTGGACGACTTAAAGGGAAGACATTAGAGTTGGGCATTTGGACAAATCGGATCTGTTAGTGCATTATACGCAGACAATAGTAGCTGAGAGCTGCATCATTCCTACATGTCTGGGCATCATATGGATTCACAGACCAAGCATACAGGATAACGTCTGAAATACAGTGCCAACAAAGTCACAAGTTTGATCATTTCTAAGTATTTGGAGTTTACAGAAGAAAAATGACTGCATATGAAGGTTCGGATGCGCATCTAAACTTGCTGTCTTGAGACGCTTGGTAGACTGGACTGAGTTATTGTTTCTTCAGCATGTTCTTGGATTCAGACTGAGACTATTATCAGACCGTCATATATTCTGAAGACATTCTTTACCAGCTAAATTCATAAATTAGCATATCAACGCTTCCAGGTTTCTTATGTTCAAGTTTTCATGTTTTACGGGTATGTGAATCATTTCTACTTTGTAAATCAGGGACAAGGAACTAATGTAAGAATCTGAAGTCTAAAACTTATATCAAAGCTGCCTATGAATGTATTTATTTTAAACACATTGCAATATTAATGTGCACTTGTTTACATCTAGTTGTGCATTCAATATATGCTCTATTACTTAGTGCTATATAAGAATTTGGTTCCAAGAACTCCTTGTGTTGTTTTTCAGTGTGTATATTCATAAATACTTATCAGTGGTGCCCCTCCACCAAGGGTCACCACTCTTCACATGTGGCCCTATTAATTATATTATATTATAATATAATTATATTATTATAATAATTATCTCTTATAGTTAATTATATATTAATTTATATAATTAATATATAATTATATTATCTCAATAAATATAATTATTATATAATCAATAGAATCTTAATATAACAATATAATAGTTATATTATCAATATAATTATTATATCACAATAATATTATCAATACAATAATTATATTATCACAACCTTTATGTTATCTATGTCGGCCTAAAGGAATCCGACCATAGCTACAATAACATTAACACTCCCTCTTAGCTAGGGAGGAATCCTTCTTGATATTTGAGTTATGTAATAATATCCACCATGGCTACTCCTAGAGGGTGGGTCCATCATGGCTACTCCCATGAATGGAAAATGTAAATGAACACAAGTGTTCATCACGGAATTACTCAATGTGATGTCACCATCTTATCATGACGTTCACCATAGCTACTCCCAGAGGGTGAATAAACACAAGTATTAAGTCATGGAGTCTCTCACATGACATCCACCATAGCTACTCCCAGAGGGTGGAAAGAACAAGTGCACAAGTGCCCATCACAGAATCACTCAATGTGATGTCGCCATCTCATCATGACGGTCACCATAGCTACTCCCATAGGGTGAATAAACAACAATGCTAAGTCATAGAGTCTCTCACATGACATCCACCATGGCTACTCCTAGAGGGTGGATCCACCATGGCTACTCCCAGACGGTGGAACAAGGGCTTTCACCTCAAACTTCTCTCTCACAGAGAAGAATGCATTAACAAGGGCTTCCACCTCAAACTTCTCCTCACAGAGAAAAATGCATTAAAAAGGGCTTGCACCTCAAACTTATCCCTCACAGAGAAGAATGCATTAACAAGGGCTTGCACCTCAAACTTCTCCCTCATAGAGAAGAATGCATTATAGTACATCTCTAGAAGTTACTGATGTTGAGACTTCTCCCTCACAGAGAAGAATGCATTATAGTACATCTCTAGAAGTTACTGATGTTGAGACTCACTCTCAGTAAGGGCTTCATTCTCCACAATTCCAAGCTTGTCTCGAGAATGCACACTTTACTCTGGCAAGGGGCTTGGTGAGAATATCGGCCATCTGATCATCAGTGCTAATGTACCTCAACTGAATAGCATTCCTTTGCACCATATCTCTAATATAGTTATATTTGATCTCCACATGTTATGACCTGTCATGAAATACAAGGTTGGAGTCTGCATCACTCTTGGTGAATCCCAAGCTCACCAAGTATCCATCTATCCAGAAATATCATTACCTAGGTGTCCGCATAAAGGCCTTTCTTCCTACATAAATGGGCCTCCAATCCCATAAATCATAGTCCTTTGACTGCTACTGTTTCTTGATCACTAGAGAAATCATCTCGACATGGTCTACTCCCTCTAAACCAATATGACCAAGATCCTCGGAGGTCAACTGAAGATAATCCTCTAGCTGTTCCCTCTGGTAATAATAGCAAATACATTTGATTAGGCATTTGAACCCATGTTACTTCCATATAGACATCAAGCTTACTACACTTCCAAGCAGCATTCACATATAAGTTTAGCATCAGCAAAACAGCTTGTTTGTGCTTAGCAAACAGTTTCACCAATACCCGACAAGGTGCGATCATGACGTTTCTTAGATTTCACGCCTTGAGTATAGGCACCGCAATGTTCAATTACATCTCTCACACTCTGCTATGAATCTACAGGCACCTGCAATCCATGAAAATAGGGCAAACATAGCTCTCAACACTTTTTGTGTCTTCGGATGAGTATTAACCCATGCTTCTTTGTTTCTATGCGATGACCCTGGCCTGTAAATTCAAAGGTACTTACTCTCAAAATTCGAAGATTTGTTCCATCATAACATACTATCATCTTCTGGAAAGACGAGTATGTTGTGGCTCGTATCTCAGAAATCTCTCAATAATAAACTCCATGGTAGTAACAACTCCTCGGGAACTTGTGTCCTTCTACTCCAAAGATATGTTAATAATCACAACTAAGGTGCCCACATTAATTTTTTCCTTTCCTTATAAAGTTGATGCAATTTCCGCTATTTAAGGAGTATTAGTCTTCGTAAGTTACTGTAATAGGAAAATACAGAGCATATTCACATACTCAAGCTATTACTGAACATACGTCTATATTGAGTCAACCATTTAAGGAACTATGGGTTTAAGCTTTAAGTCTAACCTGTGACCTCTGCTTCCTCTAACGAGTCAATAATGAATTGAGTATTCTCCTTCCTTTTGTCTTCACAATCTTTGTTATCGTTTTATAGATCAATGATGAATATATTGCAACTTGCCTTTGTGTGCTCGAGGTACCAAGTGTTACCTTGCTGCAATGTATATGCGTGACACAAATTTCTTCAGATTAGCGGCTCCTTTGTTGTGAAGTTATGCCAGTTGTTAATATCAATGTTTGAATGCAAACTTCATCTCATCTCAAACGATCACAAGGATGATTTACGTTCATCGCCTGAAGGGTATTTAATGAACTCCTTTGTGTATATGTTCTGCTCTAGTGTATAGCGCTACCTCTATGGGATTTGAAATACAGGAATCTTGCAGGTGGTTTGAGCTAGTATATTAAGACCAGAACAAATTACTCTCCATGTATTCGCAACATTGATTGAGTCAAACGATGCCTTTGATCATTCCTTGAAAATGCTTATCATGTATCTGTCCCCACAGGCGAGATGACTTTATTGCAACCACTCACAACAATATATTTGGTAATCTTTATATCATCCGTAGACTATATAGATGTAATACACGCAACCTCCTCAAACTTGCAAATAATATTAATCTTACCAAACATAAGACTATTGCCGAATAGATATTTTCGATGGAATATTGTAATGTCCCTAACTTAATAGCACAACTCTATCCATCGGCGCTTTGAAGTATCTTTACAAACCCTTTAGTTGATCGTGGTGATAGCCAAGAATCCAATGCAATCGATGATCATAGTATATATATCTGTCAATATAGACAAGACATTCTCGACTATGGGTGATATATGTCTCGAATGACATATAGATCTCCGATCGAACACAACACAACATCTTGTAGCTATGTATATTTCTACCATAAGATCATGTTCCATATATTATAAGGCCAATACCTTAATTCTTCCATCTTTGATGGTTCTATAATACTTAAGAGTTACGCTCGAGATAGAAGGCACACAGCTACATAGTATTTGTCGGCACTCCAAATCGATGGTTGGATTAATTCTTTGTTCCTTTTGTAGAGCAACCAATTTACCCTCTTTTTCCTTCGTGATTCGATGTCTTCTTCTCTGAATCCGTTACTATAGAGCTTGATTACACCACCAAAATCCGCTACTAGTTGAGCCTCATGCTCTTCTGACATGGTCTTCTTCGCTACTGTAAATGCATTGCCCTTGTCCAGGGATATGGTGAACTCCACGATCAAATGCAGATAACCCCATCAATGTGAATCTTCCTCTGAAAATTACTCCTCCAGGATTGTCACCCGCTCTGATTCCATGTTGTTTTTCTGTGTGTATATTCATTAGGTGCCAAGCGAGGAAGTTTTCACTCTTCCTATATACTTATCAGTGGTGCCCCTCCACCAAGGGTCACCACTCTTCACATGTGGTCCTATTAATTATATTATATTATAATATAATTATATTATTATAATAATTATCTCTTATAATTAATTATATATTAATTTACATAATTAATATATAATTATATTATCTCAATATATATATTTATTATATTATCAATATAATAATAATAATTATTGATAATATAATAATATAATAGTTATATTATATAAACGTAGTACAGAGATGGCGTGCGGTGAAAGCTCTGCAACTTGGAAGCATTAACATGGTTGTCCCTAGCTGACAGCAGTTAATGTTGGCATCCCGTACACCAACCCCTTTATTGCTTGGCGGTGGATTGGAGATGGGCTCGCATTCCCCGGGTATAATTGCAGAAGATAGGGTTAAGACATTTAAACAGGTGTTGAACGAGGACACTGTTATTCCGTCTGGTGCAAAGTTCATCATTGATGGAGGAAGCAGCCCAAGCCCAAGAGATGGATCCAGTGCTCGAGGTAAGAATGCTACCCCTGCTAATGCTTGTATTATCAAGCCTAATGAACAAATGTCGATTGTTATTGAAAAAGAGAAGGATGGACTTAGGAATTCGGCTATTTTTCTAGCAGCACAAGACATTAATAAACTTCCTTCGAGGACATTCTTCAATGATTGGCTCCACAACATTTGGGGCAAGAAATTTGCTTTACATTTTTCATTTCTTTGTATGATCCAAAAAGGTTTATTTTTTATTTTCTTCAAAAACCCTAGTTCCCAGAGAGAAATTGTCGACAGAAAATTCTAGAAAATTGGCTCTGCTTGTTTTAGGGCTCTGCCTTGGTCACCCAATGTTGCCCATAATGACGTTCTTGCCCTATCAAAGCACTCGATGGATAAATATTGGCAACCTCCCTCCCTTCTTATGGAACATTATTCCGCAAGCCTTGAAACGCTTCGGCAAGGTCCTCGGAGTCGATAAAACAAATGTCTTGCTTCCCCATACATCGCCAGGGTCTTGATTACGATTAACCCGAGGATAGATTTACTGGGTGAGATTGTGTTTAAACTCGGTGACCAATCCTTTAGATGCCCTGTTTCCTTCTTGGGTGGCTTTAATTCATGTTTCCTATGTAGAAGAGAAGGACACATGAGACATGACTACCCTATGTTGAATGAAAAAAAAGAAGAAAGCCCCTGCTCCGAGCTTTGGTAGTAAAAGCATGAAGGAGAATGAGAACTCCATGAAGCAGCCTAACACACTCTGAAGCCTGGAGATGGACCCTGATGTCACTTTTGAAGCTCTTAAAGCCTCTCTTAATGCACTGAGAACTACTTTTAATAAACACTCCTATCATATCCCTCCTGTTGTGTCTAACTTAGAGGAGTTGAACACCCTTCCACAGATCAAAGACATTGATTTCAGGTTGACTTCACAAGGTCCTAAACACAAACATAGGACTCAGAATGCTCAACAAATTGTCCTCAATAAGATTAAGCGGATCTTAGGACTTAAACACAGATTTAGAAACCCTCCTACCTCAAGGGCTTCGATGTTAGAACCTGTCGTTGCCCCCCCCCCCCAATCAGGACTCTGGTCTAGAGAAGGTGGAAGGGGATGGTAGTCATAAAGTGTTAACCCCAAGAGAAGAGCCCCATGGGGGGCTAAATGCTATCAGGAAGGTTATGATATTGAAGATAAGTTGAACAATGTTTCTATCACGGTCATCCCAGCCCCCTTACCTTGTATTCCCACCAACAAAGAGAGTGCTCCCACCCCCATTGAGGAGGAGATTGTAGATGTAGCGTACTCCTTGATTGACAAATCTGTAGGAGATAATAGTTCTGAAGAAGGAGAGATTAGAGAGCCAGAATTGGCTATTGTTGAGTATAAGGGGGAAGTTCAGAGAAATTTTGTCTTCAATGCCAAGAAGAAATGCAGGAAACCTCTTGCTGGTAAGGCTTGTTTGGAAAAGTGTGAAAGAGGGGATAAGACTCAAGATGAGGGAGGGGAGTCCAGGATCAAGAGGAAGAAAGGTAGACCGCCCAACAGTGTTTCTACTATCAAACCATTGAAGATACAAAAGAGGAATCTGCCTAATTGTTTTAAGAGCTCCCAAGCTCCTATGGATACCGACTCTTAAGTTGATCATGGATATCAGATGCGCATCTTGGAATGTAAGGGGATTAGAGTCCCCAGACAAGAAATATGTCATTAAGAGATTTATTAAGATGCAGAAAGGGTTTGATTTCCTTCTATTACAAGAAGTCAAAGCAGTAGGGTTCACCTTAGATGTGGCTCTGAAGTCCATCTGGCAGCATGCAAAGGTCTTTCACACTAATCACCCAAAAGGTAAAGGGTGTTGTGTCATTATGATTAACCCCACATGGCATAAAATGATTAAGGATTGGGGTCGCTCCCCATGTAATAGAATTCTCTGGGTAATTCTCAAGCATACTGACTTTGAATTTGGCCTTTGTCTAGTATATGCAACAAGTGATCATTATGACAAAATTAGAGTCTGGGATTGGATGTGTGGCATGAAAGATATTCCTTGGATTGTTGCTGGGGATTTTAACATGGTGGAATCCCCACACGATAAATGGGGAGGGTCCAAGATGGAGTGGAAAAGTAGTGAGAAGTACTTCTGGTCCAAGATGATTAGTAAACTTAATTTGTTTGATCCCCTTGATGGTCAGAAGTCAGAATACAGAGGAATTTGGCACACTTGGTCTAACTTTCAAAAGGGAACAGAAGGATCTACAGCAAGTTGGACAGGTTCTATGTTAATAAAGACCAATTTAGTTTCAAGAAAGATGACAATGGTGTGAGTGTGAAAGTGGTTCCATACACCTTATCGGATCATCACCCTATAGTCTGCTCAATTTTTCAATTGGGCAGTTCCCTACACCCCAATAAGAACCTTATCTCATTTGCACTTAATACTACACTACTGGGGGATGAGGACATCAAGGCAGCAGTCCATTTGATCAAGCGGTTTAACCATGGCATAGCAAAACATCAGAGTGCCACTAAGAGATGGATTCAGTGTACAGAAAGTTGGAAAGCCATATTTCAAGTGGTGGGCAAGAAAAGAGCCAAGGACTCTAGGAGGTTAGAAGCTCGACTGCATAACAAACTGTGTCAAGAAGAACAGATCATTCAGAATGATCCAGCTGATGAGGAAGCACTGGAGAGATTGGCATGGTCCAGGGACTCATTGAGAAAAGTGCAACAATACAAGATTAATTGTGTTAAAACCAGAGCAAGGTTCAACTGGATCAAGGATGGAGACAAGGGGTCGAGATAATTTTTCCAATTACTAAAATGCAAAGAAGAAAGTCAAGATTGACTGCATCTGCAAGGATGGAGATACTATTAGTTCCCATGAGGAGATTCTTCAAGCCTTTGTGGACTTTTACTCCAAACTCTTCACTTTGGAGGAAGATGGTTCAAGAATGGAGGAGGCGAGGAATAAGATTAAAAACGTTATCCCTCCCCAACTTAGTGAGGAAGATACTCTTACACTAAGCAGGCCTATATCTATTGATGAAGTTAATGGAGCCATCCTCAACATGAGTAATGAGAAGGCTCCAGGACCTGTTGGACTACCTATTGAGTTTTATAAGGAGAACATAGACTAGATTGGTCAAGATTTGCTTCAGGTATACAATGAGGCTATTGAGGAAGGTACATTAGGATCAGTAATCAATTCTGGAATTATAAAGCTTATTCCTAAAGATGGGGACAAGACACTTATCAAGAATTGGAGGCCAATTATTCTCCTTAATGTGTCTTATAAAATTTTAGCCTAAGTTCTAGCTAGACGGCTAGTGGATATCCTTCCTAAGGTGATCAGCCCCACCCAAACTGTGTTTGTGAAGAATAGATACATATTGGAAATCTGATCACCTGCTGGGAGACCATGGAGTGGGCCAGAACTTCTGAACAACAAGTCAGTATGTTATTGACTAACTATGAGAAGGCATATGACAGGACTGAGTGGAGATTCATCTTGATGATGCTAGAGGCACTGGGGTTCCCCAAAGAGTTCAATAAGATGTTGGCATTAATGAAGGGAGCCACTACTGCGGTGGTGATCAATGGACATAGATATAGGATCCTTCCCACTATCCAGATCTATCAAGCAAGGGTGCGCCCTTTTGCCCCTGCCCTGTTTATGATTACAGCAGATTCCTTGTTCTACATTCTTAGGGATAGTTCTATTTCCCCATGGGTTAAAGGAGTTTTGCTGCCCAATAATGAGTTGTCTAATGTTCAATTTGCAGATGACACTTCTATCATGATTGAGATGAGTGAGATTAACTTTGGAAACCTCATGACTACGCTAGAGATTTTTTGCTTGGCTTCAAATAGTAAAGTGTCCATTCCTAAATCCACCTTGTTGGGGTGGGAAGACTCCCCTCCTAGCTGGTGTAATCAATTTGGATTCTCATGGGGGGGCCTTTACATCAGGTCAGATACTTAGGCATACCATTCTCAGTCAAACCTGATTTGAGAGCCATGTGGGATTGGGTGAAGAACAAGATTGAAGGGAAACTAAACAAGTGGAACAACAAATTCCTCTCTCTAGCAGGTATGTCAAAAGATTCTCTCTGCATATTCAGTCTACTACTTGTCGGCTTGGCTCTTTAATCAAACACAAATCAATTTTATTCAAAAGGTAATCAGGGACTTTTTGTGGTCTAAAGGGAGAGGAAAGAAGAAAAGACATGCAATTAGCTGGGAGTGGTGTATCAGGGCTACTGAGCAAGGAGGGTTGGGTCTAAAAGATTTAAGATGGCAGTGTATTGCATTGGCTGTCAAATGGATTGCCAAAGCTACTCAAGGGAATGAGCCTTGAAAGATTCTGATCAGAAGCAATATTAGCAGAGCTACTCCTGCTCAGTCTAAATATTGGATAAACCTGCCCATGAATGATCTTTTGTCAAGTAAGTTCAAGTTAAGAGTGACAAGGTCTGTTGCTTTTCACTCCATTTGGAAGGGTTGGGAAGAGGTTGGGAAGAGGTTAGGCTATTTATCTCAAGTAATGGTATCTTTGACCGAAATCAGAACATATGTGGAGAAAAGTCCATTTCGTGGAATCTCAATAAGGGTGAAAAACCACTGGCGTTGTTGCAAGGATGCTCAACAAAGAAATGGGATTCTTGGGGCATAAAGTTTTTCTCAGATATCATTAGGAATGGGGAGTTGGTCTCTTGGGAGGAGCTCATAGATAAGTTTGATCTTCCCCCTTCTCACTGGAGGACCTACTCCATTATAAAGGAGGCATGCATTCCCCTCAAGCTGCCCAGAACCGCTTGTGTTGAACTAGATAAGCTTGACTTGCTTAAATGGTTTGATGGTACTCCCCTTTGGAATACTAAAGTCAAATCGGAATATAAAATTCTTGCTAGAACTGATGCTATTTTCGAACACCTTAACATTAAATGGAATCTTAACTTAAATTACAATGCCTGGAGTAAACATCTAATGAAAATGTGGCATATCCCTGCTGAACCTAAAGTGTTGTGTTTCATGTGGCGTTTTCTTCTGCATAGGTTGTTGGTTAAAAAACCTGATGTGGAACCAAACACCTGCTCATTTTGTCATGAATCTGAATCTATTTTCCACATTTTCTTTGACTGTTTCTTTGCCAAAGTTGTGTCCAGTTTCTTTCGTCTGGAACATGATAGTAGCTTCTCTCTATTGGAAGTTATTTCTGAAAATATACTAGGTTTGGATAAAAGATGTAATCTTTTATGGTCTATTCTTTCTCTTTACATTCTTTGGCACATTTGGAAGCTTAGGAATGATGATATATTCAATAGTAGAGGTAGAATTTTTATTGAGTCTCTGCGGAGGCTCATTACTCGGAATGTTGCTATGCGGGTTACCATGGTTATATAGGTAAAAGAACATAAAGCACTAAGAGTTATCAGAGATATCCGGAGTGTACTGGAAAGAGAATAGGTACCATGCAATATGTCTACTAAATCCATTGTAGACTTTGATTATGATGTTACCATTGGTCAGATGTTGGAACAGATCAAGGAGAGGAAAAGAGAACCAAAGAGCCAAGATAACAGAGGGCTCAGGATTGCACAGGAGGGGGTATCGACTACTACCCCAATGATTGACCCTCAGGAAGAGACCCACAACAAATCCACGCGTTCCAGTTTGATACCCTGTGATCAGTCCTTCAACGCAGAGCCCCTTGATCAGAATCCCAAAACTGTACCTCAAGATCAGACTCCCAACATTGTGCTTCCTCCGCTGCTATGGGAGGCTTGGATGTCCAACCCTAAAAATGATATTACTCAGGACAACTGGAGACTGAAATAGACTGATGGAGCATTGAACAACATGGTTCCCTTATGAGTAATTCAGGTTGTTATGAGTGTATGAAAAATTTTGATCCCCCAGTGTAAGGGGATGATGTAATTTTTTTATTTTACTCAGAAACTATAGCTGATACGATGCAAGTGTAACTTTCAATGATGTAACTGCTTTTTATATTATGGTTAATAGAAAAAAAAATAGTTATAATATCAATATAATTAGTATATCACAATAATACTATCAATATAATTATTATATCACAATAATTATATTATCACAACCTTTATGTTATCTATGTCAGCCTGAAAGAATCCAACCATAGCTACAATAACATTAACACCTTGCAGCTAGTTACAAACCATAATCCAGACATTGTCTTCAACTGTTTGTTAAAATGTGCTGAGAAAGTCAGTGATAAATCTGAAAGTTATCTTCATGCTAAATGTTTGATCAAATGCTTGAACCCTAAGTCTGTGACTTGTGTAGAAAATTTGCATCGAAATTAGCAAGGGAGCTTAATAATGCCTTGCTATGCAAATTTCAGTCTATCCTGTAGATGTATATCAGATTTTTCTGCAATGGTACAGACCATCAAATAAGGACTGTTTAAATGGAACACAAACCATCAAAAATATTAACAAAACCCTTATTTCCTCTAGCTCTACCATTGAATTCTAGAAAAAATTTACTCGATGATGGAAAAGATTTCTAAACATAGTTAGTGAAAAGATAGTCA
The DNA here is from genome assembly GCA_018584345.1 of Thuja plicata. Lineage (NCBI taxonomy): Eukaryota > Viridiplantae > Streptophyta > Pinopsida > Cupressales > Cupressaceae > Thuja > Thuja plicata. The sequence continues at coordinate 202,623 of MU224707.1, forward strand.
TAAATAGGAGGACTAATGAAATATTTTATGAAGAAAGTATGATTAAAACTGAACAACTGCTCCAAACTAATACAAAACTGCACAAGAAATTGATTGTTGTTAAGCATAATTGGGGGAGTCCCCAAAACTACTTAGCCCAAGTGTAATGTCCCCATTTTTCGTGAGCATCAGAGTTTGTGGGATTGGTCTATTATTTGATCTTCGTAGGCTAATCAGATGGATAGGGGGTCTTAGTTGGTAGTGCTAGAGGCTATTTTCCCACTCCAGAGGATAGGGATGTTCAGGTTTGCTCTTCATTTGAGTCAAATTGGCACACTTACTATTTATAGTAAGTTACTATTTCAGGAAAGTCAGAGTTAGTATTTTTAGCAGGGCACCTAAACAGTTTGGTGGCAGTACGGAGATTGGCTGGCGTCAACATAACTCGTTTTCAAAGAGTTACTATTTATAGTAAGTCAGTTTCAAGGAGTTGCTATATTTGGCAGGGCACTCGGATTCATGGTTTGCATAGAGATTGACTTAGTGGTCAGTTGGTCGAATGGGAGGATTTATATTGAGTTCATGGATATTTCTTATCATAATTAAGTTGTTTAATTAATGATAAAGTTATTATAAAAAGTTATAATATAAAGTTATTAATTAAAAGGGGCCAATAGACTTAAGAGGTGCATTAAATGTATATTATATTACAGGGGCCTATTTATTTATTTTCCTAAGTCAACGTGGGGCATTAAAAAGACATCATTATTCGCTATTAATTGTGTTATAAGTGTTGCCGCCAAATTATGAGAAATGATGGATTAAATATTATATTTCAAATGCAATCAAAGTATTAACTTTTAAGTTATGTGAGGTGTGAACTTGAAGCCTCTAGTCGATTTGCATTTGGAAAATATATATCCCAAAAAAGTGTCATTTGAAGATAATCTTTGTGCATTTGACAATTGTGATTTGGCTGAAGAGAGGGTTTGGTGAAGGGTTTCAGAATTGGTGCTTGTGGAATTGTAAATTCTCCAAGTAATTACAGCACTTTGAGTTGGTTGAATGTCCAGCGAATTGTGCAAATGCTATGGCTTTACACAGAAGCCATGATTGAGCTAATTGGAGGTGAAATTGAAGCTTGAAATCTATAGTTATCTCAGGAATTGGTACCAGGTTGAATAAATTGATTTTCATTGCAAGTTTCCAGCTATATAAGTCTGCATGAGACATCCTTATACAGCCGCAGGGTCTTTGGTAGCATCATGGAATATGGAGGAGTGGCGTAGGGTTTAGTAGAGGCACATTTTGTGGGTTGGGTGTCTTCAATCTGCAATTCCAGCATTGGAGTCAAGTTTTCCACACATATTAAAAGCCACGCCTCAATCTGGAAATTCTATTACCAGCTGCGTTAATAACCCAGGTTATTTCAGTTTGTAATAATCTATTCTTCAAGTCATAGTAACATTACAAATAGATATTTCTTTGAATTGAAAGTTAGAAGAATTAATGTGCTGAGTTGCTGGGATTGTATTTCATTTCATGTATTGTATTTGTCTTTTTCAATACAAGAGAAAATTTCAAAAAAATTAATATTTAGGAAAAAAAAACAAAAACACATAGTTAGAGAAAGCAATATCCAGCAAAGTATTGAATTAGAGTTTGAGCTAGGGCGGGACTCTTACACCAACAGGCCAAATTCATAGCTAATGCCAACTGGATTAATGGTGCCATCAAAGGTAAAAAAAAATTCTTCATCCTTCTAAAAGCTAAGCATTCGAAGGAGTTGATGTGCCCTAATAAATGGCTGGCATCCTACTTGACAACTATATTGAAATGAAAAATACTTTTATGCAATTTAATAAGGGTTTGTTCGCATCTGATTGTAACAAGATGAATAATATTTAAGCTAGAAAGCTATATATGAGCATTATCCCCAAAAAAATTGAATAAAAAAGATACATGAGGTATTTTCATGGAAAGATGGCAATATTTTAAGTTTTTGATCCATCTAGCAGAATCTTGCATGGTATAACATGCCTCTTGCTTTAAATAAAGTTTGTTCTGCTAGACTGTGGGCAACTAAAGGAATTAAAAAGTTTGAAAATATATAATGCCAATGGAGAATAGATCTCCTGAATAAGCTTAATATGAAACACTCCATTCTAGATTCTGAGAAAGGACCTTCTCTCCGGTGTAAAGAACAAAAAAGGATCTTAGAAGGCATAACAATTTACTTTTTTATTTTTTTATACTGAGATATTACGTAACATAAAGTGGACTGTTGGAACCCCTCTCAATAAAGTGGATATAAGCAAGATCTATCCAATGCTCTCCGCAACCCGAGAATAATGGAATCCCTAAACACTACCTGATGTCTAAACCCATCTAATAAGGAACGGAATTCAATTTTCTAGCATAATTGGTCTCCCTGTATTGAACCAAAAAAAAATCTAGTTTTGGCTGCTTCTATTAATATTATTAAATTGGCTTGATGTAGGTACTCTTTTGAAACTCTGAGATTGAGTCATATAGGTGTCATTGTGTAAAACTGATGAATCTATTTTGCACTTGTTTTTTGATTGCATGTATGTCAAGGATATATGGAATCTTCTAGAACACAATGAATCTAGGTGAAATAACAAACAACAGATTACATGGATGAGATTTGATTTGGTTATATTACGAATTTTAAATAGGAGCTAAGTAATTGTCACTTATTCACTGAGATTTTATGGGCCACACAGAGAGCTAGAACTAATAGAGTGACAGAAAGTACCTTACAGACTCTTGCAGTGAATTCACCTTCTAAGTGTTGTTTTGCAGTTGACAATGGTGATGAACATTCCAAAAGAGAAATTTTAGAGATTCCTTGATCATGGTGCCATTGTTCTACACAACACTGATATTTTGCACACTGAGTGGTGGCTAAAAGAAGAGAGAAATGGTGGTAAATGTAATGTCCCTTGCTAGGTTTAAGCCTTTTTGTAACCAGAGTTAACCCATTATAATATTCCTATGGCCTAAACCGAAAGGACTAAGTTGCATTGAATCAAATCCATGTTATTCCATTATTCAAAGTAAGGAAAGTTATACATTCATCAAACATATGAAGCAATCCTTAATGTTCATACTACGTTTATTACCATCTCAGTTCGAGAAGAAGAAGATTAGGACGTAACCAAGTTGCTTAGATACCAATCACAATAGGTTCCCTCAAAGTTTACAGATCATGCCCTTAAGCCTTTCTTGGTATGATGCCCTCAAGGCACTCAGGGTCGCTGATCCCTACCCTATCTTGGGACTCAACGTATTGGCTAGATTTAGACAGGCCTCTCCTTGGAAACACTTTAGTTCCTTCCTCTTCAAGTACTAAATAGTAACAAATCTGAACATGGACATATATGTTTATGTCTCTATTAATACTAATGAGTATATCTATTACAAATGTAGGTATTGAACTTTCAACGATAGATATATACATTATATATAGTTGATTCTAATTTCATCCTTATTACCATATAATGTATTTAATAGACTATATAAGATTGTTTATCTCTTATATATATATATATATATATATATATATATATATATATATATTCTGATTTTATTATTATTAACATTGTTATATATAATCACAATCTCTTATATATATTTTACATATAACATAACTTTATATATCTAATTTTGCAGTCACATATTAACTTATATATATATATATATATATATACACAGTATAAACTACTGACAAGATATAAACTTTACTAAATTTTACACAGAATACATACAGCACGTCTTTGTTTGAGATCAAGTGCTGTTCGCTGCTGACAGTATATTTCCTATACTCCTATCCTCTATGCTGACTTCCTTTTATACATATTACACATCAATGGGTTGCAACCTTGAGAGTAAGAGACACGTCAATCCTTAACAACTCGCACCTCTCCATTCATAATCGACACCTTCACTTATTATCGACAACTAACTGACCGTTGATGTTATGTTCTCGGTTCGATATCCAATCATCATATTCTTTTATTCATAGTCAAACATACAATGCTGGCTATCTAATTCAATATCTTGGTCAATCGTATTTTATTTGTATTGCTACCAATCATTACGTTAATGTTCATGCATGTCTTGGACACCATTACAGATATTGGGGATCTCTAGCGTTAGATTCCTTGTGCCGTCCAACCATTATTTGTAATCACAACTTGATATTGTTTCATGCTCGTTAGCTATCTTATGATTATGCAACGATACTGATATTCACGTACCTGTGTTCCAAAATCTTGGACGAGCCTTGTTGAAGTTTGCACGGTAATTTCATGGATTCTTAGCAGAATATATAAAGGATTGGTGGTGCCACTGTGATTAGTTCAATGATGTTATTTAATAAATGACAATGGTATTTGGCTCTGTGTAATACAGTAATGCCCTTAGCCCTATGTCCTTAGTTTGATCGACAATGATTGCCTTCAAGCCATGTTCTCTCCTTGATAAGAATGTATCCCCATATGCTTCCTTACTCTTGATCATGATTGATCATCTTTTAAGATATTTTTATATTGTAATTATTGATTTATTTATTTATTTTATATTTTGACTTATTATTTTTATTTATTATTAAACTTTATTTCACAGAGGGGTCATCGTTCTACACAACACTGATATTTTGCACACTGAGTGGTGGCTAAAAGAAGAGAAAAATGTTGGCAAATCAATAGAAAAAAGCCAGAACGTGATGTCCCCTTTTCAAATAAGAATATAATAAATAATAATATTAAAATATGAAATTAAATAAACAAATAATGATACCAAATAAGACAATATATGATTAAATAAGCTTTAATTAAATATTTAAACCTATTATTAAAGGAAATTAAATAATCATAACAATTCATAAAGTTGGAAACCTTGATAAATCGATGGGTAGTCAAAGCATTGATCGATTATGAGGTAGTTCGATAATTATAAAAGATATACCAAGTGGTTAAGTGACACCATATATGTATAATCTATATCATAAGAATAATAACTATTTTAGTCCAGGCATTATTGATTTTGTATCATTAGAGGATTGCAATAAAGGAGGTCACCAGTAAGCGCTTAATGTAATTATAAGTCGACGACAATCGTGGTTATATGGAGACAACGATATTGTTAGAAATTAGTGTTATTTTAAATGATATATTCAAAACACTAATATAATGATTTCAAACTAACAATATTATTATTTTTATCAATAATAATTTAAAAACATTAATAAATGAAATTGGAAATCATTATTATTAGTAACTAACAATATTATTATTTTTATCAATAATAATTAACAACATTAATAAATGAAATTGGAAATCGTAATTACTAATAACAAACCATATTATTATAATAATTAAAGAATTGAAAATATTAATATTTTTTAATAGTATTATTAATTAACAAAGTTAAAGAAAAGTGGTTAATAAAATTCATTATATATATAATGAGGTTGCGGCTTATATGGCCAGTCGCCACCCTTAGAGGTATGACTAGGCCGCAGCCTTAAGGCTGCGACCAGTCGCACCCCTAAGGGGGAGCGTCGCGTGGAGGGGACGTGACTCCCCCTGCCACGTTGGGTCATATTTATATGTGGGCCCCAAAACATAAGGAGGGGGGCAGAGCGATAGGAAAAAGGAGATAAACAGGATCGAAACAAATAATCCGCAACAAGCAGTCGGCAGTCGACTGGGATCAACTCGTGGGTATGAAATGGTTTTTAATTGTTTATTATAATATTTATATATATATATATATATACTCATTTGAATTACATGTATGTACATTCTATTATTTATATAATTATTTATATATATATATATATATGTATATTATATATATACACATATATATAATATAGAATATATTGGTATCTATTATGTGGATACGGGAATTAATACATTCTTGCATAATTAGGAATTTTTCATGAATAAACTAAAATTTGATTTTTATTATCAATACTAATGTTGTACATTTATGTGTCCCAAATAATATTAGATACCATATAGAATGAATATTATATTCATTAGAGATGGGATTCCGACAATGATGATATTGGATACCATATAGAATGATTCTTATATTCATTAGAGATGGGATTCCTATATCTGGAGGGGATTAGAGGAAATTGTTATGGTTTCCCTAGTCTCGGGGTATGTGCCCTAAAATGATGATTTGGATACCATATAGAATGAATCCTATATTCATTAGAGATGGATTCCTAAACAATGGCAATTCGAGGTTGGTATAGCCCTGTTGCCCAAATGAGATTAACTGGCAATTCGAGATTGTTATAGTCCCGTTCCCAATGGCAATTCGAGGTTGGTATAGCCCCGCTGCCCAAATGAGATTTATTGGCAATTCGAGATTGTTCTAGTCCCGTTGCCAATCGCAATTCGAGGTTGGTATAGCCCCATTGCCAAATTGATATTGTTATAATCTCGTGTAGGCAGTATATATACTGATAGTCAGTCATATGCATATGCGTAGGCTTGGATAACGGTGTTCGTTTCCAAGAGAAGCTAGAGGCAATGCTCTATGGAAAGACGGTCGATAGCCTGATTGCTTAGAGTGGATCTTATATCCCTCAAGCCGAGAATCGGGAATTTTGTGAAGCCCGACCTAAAGGCAGTTCCTAGGGTCAAATTCCCCTTACTAACTTAGAATAGAGTGTCATATAATTATTGAATAATAATTTGTACTAACATGCAGGGAATTATATAAGGAGAATAAGAAGGGACATTACAGTGGTATCAGAGCATGATCTTGCCATCCTGTAGGGTAAATCATAAATAAAAAAACCATTTTAGCTAATAGAAAGGAATATAACAATGTGTAGGGAGTGTATACTTTGTGTATGTTAAGTATGCCTACTTCGTGCCTTCACATATTCATGCATATATTTCATAATGTCAAGTGTGTTTAGTTTTACTGGGGATTGATCTAGAACAAGAAGAACAAATAGAGAAAAATGAAATGGAACTTTTGGCAAAATAAATTGGCACCATTAAAGAATAATCTATAAGATCAATTCTCTAGATGATGAGAGAAACTTGTCTTAATGTACCAAACTCTTTATCAAATCATAATGGGGAAAATATATAATTGCTCGAGGACAAGCAATTTAGAGGAAGGGCGGACTGTGATGTCCCCTTTTCAAATAAGAATTTAATAAATAATAATATTAAAATATGAAATTAAATAAACAAATAATGATACCAAATAAGACGATATATGATTAAATAAGTTTTAATTAAAGATTTAAACTTATTCTTAAAGGAAATTAAATAATCATAACTATTCATAAAGTCAGAAACCTTGATAAATTGATGGGTAGTCAAAGCATTGATCGATTATGAGGCAGTTCGATAATTATAAAAGATATACCAAGTGGTTAAGTGACACCATATATGTATAATCTATATCATAAGAATAATAACTATTTTAGTCCAGGCATTATTGATTTTGTATCATTACAGGATTGCAATAAACGACGTCACCAGTAAGTGCTTAATGTAATTATGAGTTGACGAGAATCATGTTTATATGGAGACAACGATATTGTTAGAAATTAGTGTTATTTTAAATGATATATTCAAAACACTAATATAATGATTTCAAACTAACAATATTACTATTTTTATCAATAATAATTAAACAACATTAATAAATGAAATTGGAAATCATTATTATTAGTAACTAACAATATTATTATTTTTATCAATAATAATTAAAAACATTAATAAACGAAATTGGAAATCATAATTACTAATAACAAACTATATTATTATAATAATAAAAGAATTGAAAATTAGTAATATATTTTAATAATATTATTAATTAACAAAGTTAAAGAAAAGTTGTTAATAAAATTCATTATATATATAATGAGGCTGCGGCTTATAAGGCCAGTCGCAACCCTTAGAGGTGTGACTGGGTCGCAGCCTTAAGGCTGGGACCAGTCACACCCCTAAGGGGGAGCGACGCGTGGAGGGGACGTGACTCCCCCTGCCATGCTGGGTCATATTTATACGTGGGCCCCAAAACATAAGTAGGAGGGGGACAGAGCGATAGGAAAAATGAGATGAACAAGGGCGAAACAAATAATCCGCAACAAGCAATCGACTGGGATCAACTCGTGGGTATGAAATGGTTTTTAATTGTTTATTATAATATTTATATATATATATATATATATAGACTCGTTTGAATTACATGTATGTACATTCTATTATTTATATAATTATTTTTATATATATGTATATTATATATATACATATATATATATATAATATGGAATATATTGGTATCTATTATGTGAATTCGGGAATTAATATAATCTTGCATAACTAGGAATTTTTCATGAATAAACTTAAATTTGATTTCTATAATCAATACTAATGTTGTAAATTTATGTGTCCCAAATAATATTAGATACCAAATAGAATGAATATTATATTCATTAGAGATGGGATTCCGACAATGATAATATTGGATACCATATAGAATGAATATTATATTCATTAGAGATGGGATTCCAACAATGATGATATTGGATACCATATAGAATGAATCTTATATTCATTAGAGATGGGATTCCTATATCTAGAGGGGATTAGAGGAAATTGTTATGGTTTCTCTAGTCTCGGGGTATGTGCCCTAAAATGAAGATTTGGATACCATATAGAATGAATCCTATATTCATTAGAGATGGATTCCTAAACAATGGCAATTCGAGGTTGGTATAGCCCCGTTGCCCAAATGAGATTAATTGGCAATTCGAGATTGTTATAGTCTCGTTGCCAATGGCAATTCGAAGTTGGTATAGCCATGTTGCCCAAATGAGATTTATTGGCAATTCGAGATTGTTATAGTCTCGTTGCCAATGGGACTTCAAGGTTGGTGTAGCCCCGTTGCCAAATTGAGATTGTTATAATCTCGTGTAGGCAGTATATATACTGATAGCCAGTCATATGCATATGCGTAGGCTTGGATAACGGTGTCTGTTTCCAAGAGAACCTAGAGGCAATGCTCTATGGAAAGACAACCGATAGCCGGATTGCTTAGAGTGGATCTTATATCCCTCAAGCCGAGAATCGAGAATTCTGTTAAGCCCGACCTAGAGGCAGTTCCTAGGGTCAAATTCCCCTTACTAACTTAGAATAGAGTAAGTGTCATAAATATTGAATAATATTTTGTACTAACATCGGTTTTGCAGGGAATTATATAAGGAGAATAAGAAGGGACATTACACAGAATGATAAAGATCCACTGGAATATAAAAATTCAAGAATATATCTCTAATGATGTTCATGTTGCAGTACTTCATGCAGCTAGTAATAATGAACAAGTTACTGATATTTGCGTTGAAGAACAGCATTATCCAGTCACTCCACTGGATGTGTGTAATGTCCCCTTTTCTTCAGTAATGCATATTATGCCTGATTAGCCTATCTAGCCATCCGGATAGTCTAATGGCCGCTTTATAGAGGATACCAGTTAGTCACATGGTTACTTGGGCATTTATTTAATATCTGAGTTTAGACTCTATAGTTGGGGTAATTTATTTCATAAAGTTATATTATAAAGTCACTTTAATATTATAACTTTAAATTACTTTATTTTATAAAGTGACTAAAAGATGAAAGTGCCTTTTTATCCCACATTGGTCTGGTTGATGAATTGGCTCTCATTTTGAGGTTATAAAGGAAGGAGATCTTCCTTGGGAAAAGCACAATGAGAATTTATAAAATTAAAGATTTTATATCTGGTTGCTTGAATGTGACTGATTTTCTTGAGGACGTAGCCCCTTAAGAGTCTTGTGGAATTTGGACGTAGCCCCAACATTCCATCTTAGGAGAAATCACTTCAGATTTCACATGGGAACTTCAAATAAGTAAAAGATTGCAGAGATTAAGCTTCAGCAAACAGTTCGAATTTCTGAAAGGCAAGGCTTTGTTTTAATTTCCAGCAATTTGTTTTCAAGAAGCGTGGCATTAGGGAGTGAAGACATTGTGGAGGTTAGACACCGAAATCTGGTCCAGCCATTACAAGTAAACAAAACTCAGTTTCCTCTAACAGTTCTACCAGTGTTTGGAGTTGCAGCTCATTCGCATACACACAGCGACACCTTGTGTAAACGTAGTTGGATCCCCTCCTCACCTCAGCTGTCACAGGAAAGGAGGTATTTGATGTGGGCTTGCAGTTGAGTTAGACGCCCATTGGGCGTGACTTGGACTGGAGATCATCGCGTGGGAGCTGGAAGTGTGCCAGCGGCTTGTGAGAGGGCCCAACAGCATTACGCGCGGGCTGAAGTTCAGGTGTTACCACACAGACATATGCACCAGTCATGCCGCATTAGTAAAAAGGGATAAAATAGCGTGGAGTTAGTCCAGCAGAGAACGGGTCGGGCACCTCCCTATTATCACAGCCCGTCTGCATCGACTTCCAATAGCCGCCAGCTCCACAGAGACATCCGGCAAACAGCGTTACGTGGCATCATTATAGCAGGTGTTGGCATCAACAGGAATGGCTCCTTCATCCACCGCAAGCAAGCCTACATACTATCCAGGTAGTTTCGACAGCAACTGGAACTTGTTTGTGGATTGCATAACAGCGATTTATGGTTGTAAGAACTGTCCATATAGTGGAGATATTTAATCATATTGTTATCACTCTTGGAGTGAATATATTGCTTGTTAGCTTGAGAATTGAATCTGAAAGTTCATGAACATTTTATAGCATATATACAGTGATCATTAGAATCCGCAACTTATATATCTCAAAATGATTAAGGAATGTTTGACACTTATCATATTACTCTGGTGAATCCCATAAACTACTTAAAACAAGAATTCATCAAGATAGGAGCTCTAATCAACAAATTACCGTATTGATCTCAGAGTTAAGAATTTTACAGTTTCTTTTCCAGCACATACTAGTAGAGTCCTTACAATGTGGAAAGTGTGCAGGAAGTTATTTATGATGCTATTGAAGTTTCTGGCTCTAAGAGGAGGTCTACCTGGCTTTACTATTTGTTTAGCATTATATTTTGATTGGAACAAACAATGTTCAAATATAGACTGTTATATGTTTTTTGTAGCTATGTAAGGACTTACATGGGGATGATGTCTATCCTTTTTGCAAACATGTCTACCAGGGCAGAGTTTTTTTTTTTCATGTAAAATGTCAGGTGGGGGAAAACAATTATTGAACCCCTTGTGGAAGTATTGTGACCATGTTCTAGGGCAAAAAGATATAGGTGGAATAGTCATGATCAAATGTAATCTTTGTCCAATGGCATGGCAAGGTACTTACACAAGGGCGGGGGCTCATCTCCTTCACCAACCTGGAAAAGGTGTTGATCCTTGTCCAAATGAGGTAGAACATCATGATGTTGGGAGAGATCAACAAAAGGATTATGGGAAAGTTTATAATATGAGCTCCTCACATGCTTCAATGACAAGGGTAACTACTGAAACTTGTAATCAAAATAGAGAGACAGAAGCAGATGTCTATTCTAGAGATGTAAAAGCACAAAATTCTTGAAATAATAATTGATAGGTATTCAATATAAAAGAAAGGACAGGAATACTCGTTAAATGGAGATTACATGCAAAGTTTCTAAAACAAAAACAAAAGACCGAAAAGAAACATTATAAAAAAGAACTAACTACGAACAGGAAAGATCCTAACTAAATGACCATTATAGAAACATTACATAATTACTTTAATAGCCTCCCTTAATGGTCATTCTACTAACTGCCCTACAAAAGACATAATCTGCAGGCCATTTAGTCACAAATACATAGAAGGTTGCCCTCTTCTCTTCAGAACATTCTACAACATGAGCTTGTTATTTAGACCCTCCCTGGTTCTGCAAAACATCTGGATTTAACAAAGTTTACCACAATCCTTCCAACGTGATGTCAGGCAACAAAGCTACCCCTCCCTTTATCTAGAGACACCAAGATCACTTCAAAAAACTTCACAGGTCTTTGTTTTTGTGGAAAAAATGGTAAATACCCAAAAAAACAGCAACTGAAGACCATAATTTTAGGACAAGATCATGTAAAACCCTCCCTGATTTTTATAAAAAAAATCATACAAAACCTTGCCATGATTTTTTATGAAAATAAAAATCAGAAAACCCACCCATATTTTTTTGTGGAAACAAATAAAAAAACCCTTCGCAATTTTTTGTGAAAAAAAAACTAAAAATCCATTTGCAATCTGCAACAGCAAAATTCAAATTTGTTCATAAAAAATTATTCAAAAAATTTCAAGTATCCATGAATTTTTTTTAAGAAAATTTGTCAAAAAACTTAACCCGCACTGATACCATGAAATGAGAATTGATTGATATTCAATATAAAAAGAGATTACATGTAGAGTTTCTAAAATAGAAACGGAAGACCGAAAAGAAACATTCTAAATAAGATCTATCTACGAAAAGTATAAATCCTAACTGAATGACGATTATAGAAACATTACATAATAACTTTAACAATTCTCACATGAGACCACACATTGGGAGCTCAAACCCCATTGAAAGAATTTTTGATGTGCAAGGTCGACGACTAGTTGTTTTAGCGATTGCACACTTCTTTTATGCAAATGTTGCTCACTCACCTTTTTTTGGAGCGATTTCTGATTTTTGTTTTTTGTTTGCGAATCGGCACCGAACTATCAATATTTTTGAATTTCAATATGTAATAATAATCTAGTATGAAATATGTAGTGTGAGATTTGAACTCTTTGACTCTTTGATACAATGACATTTGACATTTTAATTTTTGTATTTAAACTTTGAAGATAATGTTCTTGTTTTCTGAGTTCTATGTTATGATATTTTTTGGAAATTATTATTACTATATTAAATAAATATAATGCCCTAGATGGATTACTATCAAAATTATTATTATTATTTGAAAATAGTGGCACTATCATGCCCTAGACTGATTACTATCAAAATTATCCCTCCTATGCTCTGGAAATATGTACCCCAAACCCTAGAATCATTGGGTGAATTTCAGCGAAAGGATAAGTCATCCCTACTGCCCCATATGGATGCAAGACTTTTGTTAGCCCTCAAACCGGGAGTTGATCTCCCGAAACACTTAATTATTGATCTAGAAGAGGAGCATTTTGAATGCCCTATGGATATAGAAAAGAAGGTCATCTCAGGAAACATTGCCCCTTGTTGAGGAATAGCAAGACACCTACCAAATTTGTTTCGAAGGAGAACCCTTCGGCTAAATCTAACCCCAAGGGAAAGGATAACCTCAATTTTGATATGTTGGCTGGGACCAAAACCCTAAAAAGAACACCAGATTTCTACCCTCCACGTTAACCTAACCCTGGATCTGGATCCTCTCTAGTTGAGCCCTCTCCCCATCTCCCAAGACTGCACCCAACTTGCCCATTATTGAGGAACTTAACAACCTTCACCAAGCCATTAAAGATGTTAAATCCAATGTTGCTCCTCCCCCTCCCCCGCCCGGTCCAAATATGGCTGATGATCTAGCTCCAAAGTCTCTTGCCAACACCCCAAAACACAGAACTCAAAATGCTCAACAACTTGTGTTGGATAAGATCAAACGATTATCTGATACTAGGAAGAGAATTGAAGCCCATTTGTACTCTGCGTTGGCCAATAGAAAAGAAGCTAGAAACCCCTCTAGCCATTACGAAGTGCAGGATTTCGTAAGCTCCCCTAGCAGGGATAAGCACAGGATGTTGGGTAAGGAGGCCTCAGACCAACTCACTAGGTTGGAAGTGCCTAGTAAGGAGGGATCTCCTAAATCTCACCTTAATGAGGTGATCCAAAACCAAAGTTCTCAATTATGTGACAATAAGGACACCTCTAAGGGGACTGACATGTCCTCTAGCCTTCCTAAACAATTAGAGGAAGCTAATGAAAACATGGAGAATCAACCTAACCCTTCTACTGGCCACAGCCAAGATGTTAAGGGGGATGGGGACCTCCTTTTCCAAAATTGTGAGGTTGTCCCTGAGAGTTGAGGAGGTGAAGTACCTTGCCCTAAGGGGCCTAAGGATGTCAAAGTAGGAACTTCATAAATATGCCAATTGGGCCATTGTGCCATACAAAAGCAATATTTTTGAGGAAATAGGACATGGTGTCATAAGGGAGGATGGAACCAAGAAAGTCAAGGATAACATCGGCATTGAAAAGAAAAAGATGGGTAGAAGAGATAGTAACTATCATTGGGGGCAGAGCAAGTCTTTGTGTTTAAAAAGAAGAGGGCAGACCCAGTGGGTCTATTGCCATTAAGTCGTGCTAAAGAGGCTCGAAAAGTTAATTGCCCAAATATTACAAATCCTTCAGGGCACCCATGGACATAGAATGTTAACCCCTCAATGGAATTGAACTAAATTTCATGGGATATTAGGGCGTTGGAATCCCTAGACAGGAAATATGTTGTTAAGAGATTTTTAAGGTCACATATGAATGTTGTTTTTCTCCTCTTGCAAGAGTTGAAAGCAGTACAGTTCTCACTTGATATTAGTCTAAAGTGCATATGGAAGGATGCAACATACTTTTACACAAATCACAACAAAGGTAAGGGAGGAGCGGTTGTATTAGTTAATTATAAGTGGAGTAAACATGTTGTCAGGCGGGGGTGCTCTACCCACAATAGGGTTGTGTGGGTTATTCTGAAGATCAAGGACATGGAGATAGGGATTTGTTCCATATATGCATCTAATGACCACAGAGAAAGAATAGACTTATGGAAATGGTAAGCACAATTGGAGGAGATCTCGTGGATACTTGGCGGGGATTTTACTATGATTGATAACCCCTCAAATAAGACAGGTGGATCCAAGTTTGAGTGGAAAGTGTTAAATTTAGAACCAGAAAACATTAGATACAATATTCTGAAACTTAAAAACACATAAGAGCTAAAGACACAAGAATTTTATACTGGGAAAACCCTCCAACCTGAGGGGAAAAACCCAACCACACTCAAAATTGTTCCTTTATTGAATAATCAAAAGATTTGATACAAAGCTCACAAGCTTTTCTTAGAAGAATAACTTTTTCATCAGTACTGTTCTTATTTAACAAATACTACTAGAATGTCAAAGTCACACTTGACATCTACAATTGTAATGTCCCCTTTTCTACGCCATTTTTTCTGATGCATCGTTAGCCCTTTTTGCCATGGTCTTGCGAGCTAACCAGGACAATACAGGGGTCAATGTGAATTTTGGCCTAGGCACTTTCGGTTCCAGGCCAATTGGAGTTGTTTTATTTTAGCAGGGTTCCTCGATACTTACTATTTATAGTAAGTTAGCAAGGTTCAGTCTTTTTGGCATTTTCAGTATTGGACTTGGAGCGTATCGTCGAGAGCTTTCCGACAAGCTATCACACATCGTCTTCCAAGTTCGTTTGATCATCCATTTTAAAGCAAGAAGATTTAATAGTCTATTGTTATGCCACTTTATTATTAAAATGGATAAATTAATTCAAAGTGGTTTAATTAAGACATAAAGCGAAAATATGAAAGGACGGGGAAGGGGAAACTGAAGTCACAACATGATGCTTTAAAAGAGGGAAAGGAGACTCATTGGAGATGCTTGTTTTATGCTTGGTTATTGATTTTGGAATTGTCTCTAAGAGATTGGAAGCTCTCAGCTTTAGTTTCTTTTCAGCCTTGAGGACGGAAACCCTTTTGGCTTAAAGTTGGATTGGACGTAGCCCCAGTTCATCAGCAAAGTGGATTCACATCAGAATTCACCATTGAGGTTTTAGGTTCCTCTTGCATCCAGTCTGACTGTATTTGTTGCTTATAAGATTGTAGTATTCTCTTAGTTATTGTATTGCTGATGTAAAATACAATAATGATTATTTCTGAGGGTTTAATTTGAGTAAATTGCTGGTTTATTACTGGAATCTCGATATTTGTTGAAAAGTTTATCATTGCATAATTTCTGGAAATTATTTGGAGTTGTTGTGAAAACAATATCCCACCCAGGATATTTCAAGTGTATCATAGCTGGTCTTCTTGCCAGTCTGTAAGGTCTCTGAATTACAAAAATAAAAGAAATTGATAGAAGGTATTTACAGAGCTGAGGTATTTTCTTATATGAAAAATTTGTGTCTACAAAAATAGTTTATGGATATTATAGTGACCATTCTGTGAAGAATCCTGAGACCAGATTCTTCTATTCAAACTTTGGTTCAAAACCTTTATATGATTGGGACATATTGCGACCGTTTCCAATATCATTGCATTTTTGTTTGGCCATTCTGTATGATTTTGGCGATATTAATAAATGAAGCAAATGTTTGCTAAAGGCTATTAGATTTCATTAAGTCGTGAGCTTAATTTATCGGGCTTCATTCTATTCCAAGGTTTCAAAGGTTTTAATAATGATGTTCGGTTAAATGAAATATATGTATTAAGCCCCGAATTCTAAAGGTGAACATAGAGTGAATTTTCTATTCTAGCCCAAGTCCTTAGTTCGGAGATTAAAAATATTTGTTCAAGACTATAGTGAAACAGTCGTAGTTGGGGAATAAATATTTTAAAGTTATTGGGCTCAAATAGTTATCAGGCTATGCTTGTGGCACAATTATAATTTTAAACTTTCAAATAAGGCCGAACATTTTATATGATATAATCTTGTTTGCCGTGATACTCCAGCTTTGCCATGAATGTTTGACTCATTGATTATGGGTGGAGTTTAATATTTCATGTGATATTAAAAGTAAGGCATATAAATATTACAAACTAAAGCGGAGACTATAGTTGTCTAGCAATATTAAAACGGCAATTACATTTTTGGGCCTTACCTATCTACTATGATTGCTAGACTATAGTCACAGGGAAATATTTTATTGGCAGCAAGGATAAATTAATTTATTCCCGTGAACTCCAATAGGCATTCACGCAGCTATGACAAGCACAGGTACCGTATTTGGGGCTGGGTCTCATTCTATTTGATGTCGTGAACCATTTTCCTGGTGTTGTTTCATCTTCTAGAGCAGAAATCGTAAGGAAATACAGAGGTGGTGTCATCATATTATTGAGCATCTATAGTGGGCATGGGAACAACATTACTCCTACCGTTGAAGGTTCAAAGTGTTGTAATGTTAAGGAAAAAAAAACATTCCCGATATATTTCGGTTCAACCTGTAGAACATTGATGAAGGACGGACAAAGTTCTCCTGAATATTCATACTTGGCGTGAACACTGGAGTTGATTCTTTAGCACACGGTGACTACACAGGACATACCCCATATCAAGTTTGGTTAAGGGGAAATATAGTTGGGGCTCCTTGGCAGATTACTTACCGGCTATGCAATTCAGGGGTTATCAGGTATCATATTTATGCCCTTGGCAATGATAATCACCATCATGTTTGCTGAGACTTGGTATCTACAAGCTACCGATCTCTAAGGAAAAAGAAGCATTTGCAGGCTCCACATTTTGGGCTTTTAGCACTTATCTGCACAGTACGCAAACACACAAGTACGGGACAATAACCATTGATCATGGGTGACTTATTTGTAATAACAGCAAGCACCATATTGCAACCAAATAGAAGAAGCCGACACTCTTAGATCAGGCTATGTTTGAAAACTGAAACGACTCCAGTTCAGTGTGCAAAGAAGAGGTCAAATTAGGTCATTCTTTCTAAGTATAACTTGGGACACATTGGATTATGCATAGTACTACAGAAGCGACTTTTCTAGGAATGAAAGCAAACGGTTTGACAAATTAACTCAATTGGGTGCAGATGAAGACGGTTTCCTTCAGTGGAATGATAGATTGTTCATAGATGGATTTCTGAAATAGAGGTTCGGAGATTTCTCTAGACTCTAGAAAAACAGTCTTTCAAATTGATGGCAAGGTTGCAACTGTGATTAAAATTGTACAGACAGATGGTTCTTAACTAGTAAATACAGGTGCATCAACAAGTATTGTACATGGTTCCATGTATGAGTGGGAAAGCTAGTTGTGTAATTGATTTAAGTAATTTCAGCTTGGTCCTTGAAAAAAGCATTGTGTTATGAATGGAAAATCGTAAAAGTTATTTTTTCTCGAAAGAATTTAAACATCTTTAATGGTGAACAACTAAGAGACATATAGAAAGAAATTGAAATAGGAAATGAATTATATTGCCTTGGATGGCAATTGGAGAGTATGAAATGTATGGGAGGTGTGCTTGTCAAATTGGAAGAGATAAATCCATATCTATCTAGGATAGACCAGACTGATTGTAGGCTCCTCAATTGGGCCATGCAGCCTTCTATGGTTGTCTTAGTTCAACCAGATTTATGGAACATCCTCACAAGGAAGTTAGACTCGCAGTTTCCACATGCCTTAGCGAAATTATCAGGATTACAGCTCCTATTACACCTTATGCTAATAACATCTTGAAGCAGGTATTACAGCTGATTGTGAACAGTTTAGGTGGACTAAATAATGACAAAGGTCTTACCTTTGGTAAGTGGACAAAAATCTTGGGACTAATGGCAAAAACTAGATTTTTCATTCCCATGTTGGATCTCGGTTGTGAAAAGATGATTCAACAGTTATTTCAGTGCTTCTTAAGAAATTTCAGAAAACATCATCCAAACCATGTGAAAGCTTGCACAAAAACAATTATGTCATTAATTCTAGATGAGGAAAAAGATGTGTGCAAGCAAGTACAATCAGATCTACTGGCTTTTTGGAGAGGAAAATATAAAATTTCCTCTACCGCTTATGAGCTTGCGGAAGAATTGATTGAATGTAAGATTGAGAAGTTCAGTAATCTCATGACGGAAAGCGAGTTGATTATAATGGGTATACAGGTTGCAGGATCTCCAAGAATCAGCAAGAACCAAATGAGAAGAGAGAAAATCTGTTTCGCATGTCAACAAACTTGGACACCTAATCATGTTTGTGGTGATAGGGATAAAGATAAGCCAGCCAGACAAATTCAGACCAGCAGGGAAAGTGATAAGAATTTCACTATTTTTCCCCCACAAAATGACACGTTTATTGGTGATAATATGAATCCAACTATTGTCAAGGGTATGGGATGTTCAAAACTCTACTTTGATGACTTAGAAGCTGAAATTGACAAATTTTCAGTTAAGGATTGTGACAAGTTGGATGCCTTTAACAGTTCATGTCATGAGGAATTGTTGGATGACATAACAGCAACCTTACCTTTACATACAAATCGTTTTGAGGCCTATGATGACATTAATGATATCTTTGAGTGTTGTGCAGAATCATGTGTTTCTTATAGCAATAGCTCACTCATACATGATAGTGAATTAGAGGAGCAATCAAAAATAGAATTTCAGGATGATGGTGCTGTGGATGACCAACTAGAAAATGCATGCCAAAATGACCATGATTCTTTGAAGAATCAGCTGAAAGTTAACGATGATGTCATTGTTGCAGCTCTTGTACATCATGATAGCACTCACAGGATCATTGAAGATCTTCAAAGGAAGGCTGGATGGAAAAAGGACAAAATGCTATAGGAAGTGAGTCTTATGTTGCAGATTTACAGGGGGTCAAAACAGCTTTTGAGATTTGGAAATCAGAATATTTATATCTACTTTCAGACCGTGATTACCTCTTAAAGGCTGCTGAAATATATGCTAAACAATTGAGGGAAAAAGAGGATGAGGTTACTAAGCTCAATAGGGAGCTTAATGTTGCTCGGGAGACATTAGATAATACTCAGGTTGCCCTTCTAGAAGCGAAAAATCAAATTTTGGTCACTAATCAGCTCAGGGAACAAGAGAACATTGGAGGGTCTGAGTTTTTCAGGGAGGTGATCAACGAACTCGATAGCATTCAGCAGACTTATGTCTTGGATAGCTGCCCCAAGAAATTGTTGGAACCACTAGAATGACAAGTTGAGATGGAAAACATTCAGTGGATTGACAATTGTTTATTTTAGGTGGATGCTGATTTGACATTTGATAATCCCCTTTTTGAGCTAGATGGGGGAGATATTTCCAATTCACATAACGAGGATGAGATTGATTGCAGGATTTCGGACCTAGGTACAGTTACTAATTGTTAAGTTTTAGGATCACTGCAAATGTAATAGCACTCTCTATAATGTTTCATCGATCAATTATTAATTTAGAATAATATAATAGATTAATATTGAATATTAAATTTTATATGATTAATAATAATATAACATATATAATATATTATTATTAATCAACATATATTATATGTAATCTAAATGATCATACGACTGAAGCTACAAACATTAACACTAGTGATGAGTCTTGGTCACAAGACTAGAGTGACAGGGTGATTTCCAGGGCTAGTACTACTGCTCGTTCTACAATCAGCTTATACACGGTTTCAAATTCTATCTTATACATGAGATGGATGGATTTTATGCTTGAGCAACTGAATAGATCTTGGTTGTGGGTTGATGAGAGCCATATCTTGGTCATAGGGAATGGGTTTTCAGCCCCCTCCTTACTCATGATACCTATATACTCAGGGGCATTTCAGATTGATGATGGTAGTTCTATCCTTCTACCACCCTTGGTATTGATTTCAGCTATTGAGTAATTTGATTCCTACATCAGCAGTTCAGGATGGGCGGTTATGTCTTATTGTAGGATGGGTGATATGCTTTTCCACGAGTTACCTCTTAGTGATGGAGGGTTGTCTAGTGTTGATTGCATCTTGAGGCATTTCTATTCACTCATATTTGGTGATTGTGTCAACCTAATCGTTTGGGATGTGGGGTAGTAATGAGTGACTTCGCTTTTCAGGACATGTTTGTATCAGAGTAGCACAGTAGCAGAGTGAAGCAACTCCCTTGAGGCTAGTATGGGATCTGGATATTTTGTCACAGCATGCAGATGCAAATTGCTTGAGGACAAGCAATCTTTGGGAAGGGAGGACTGTAATGTCCCCTTTTCTAAGCCATTTTTTCTGATGCATCGTTAGCCCTTTTTGCCATGGTCTCACGGGCTAACCAGGACAGTACAGGGGTCAATGTGAGTTTTGGCCTAGGCACTTCCGGTTCCAGGACTATTGGAGTTGTTTTGGCAGGGTTCCTCGATACTTACTATTTATAGTAAGTCAACAAGGTTTTGTCTTTTGGCATTTTCAGTATTGGATTTGGAGCATATCGTCGAGAGCTTTCCAGGAAGCTATCACACATCGTCTTCTTAGTTCGTTTGATCATCCATTTTAATGCCAGAAAATTTCATAGTCTATTATCATGCCTCTTTCTTATTAAAATGGATATATTAATTTAAAGTGGTTTAATTAAGACATAAAGCAAAAATATGAAAGGACAGAGAAGGGTAAACTGAAAAGCCATAGCTTGATGATTTAAAAGAGGAAAAGGGGACTCATTGGAGATGCTTGTTTTATGCTTGCTTATTCATTTTGGAATTGTCTCTTGGAGATTGGAAGCTCTCAGTTTCAGTTTCTTTTCAGTCTTGAGGACGGAAACCCTTTTGGCTTAAAGGTGGATTGAACGTAGCCCCAATTCATCAGCAGAGTGGATTCACATCAGAATTCACCATTGAGTTTTCAGGTTCTTCTTGCATCCAGTATGACAGTATTTTTGAGGGTTTAATTTGCGTAAATTGCTAGTTTATTACTGGAATCTCTATATTTGTTGCAAAGTTTATCATTGAATAATTTTTTGAAATTATTTGGAGTTGTTGTGAAAACAATATACCACCCAGGATATTTCAACAATATTCAAAAATCCCCTTTTATGAATCAACAAAGCTCCTACACAACAATATGTGCTTCACTAAATTACACAGAACAAAATACAAAGAAAACTAACAGCCCGATAAAATCAACAGCCTAACATGGTGCTCATCACATCAGAAAAATAATCCTGCACCTTCATAGACACCGCAAATTCTTTATGGCATAAATCCCCACAAAGAACATGTCATTTCCAATTCCAAAAGACATAAAGGCCACGCGGATACAATGAAAACCAATCCACTGGCAAAACATAATGAATGTTGTCAAGAGATGAATACGCACTCAACCTTGAGTGTTTCCCAGCAAACACGATAATACCAAATGCTCTTACACCTGATGACGCTTACACTTCAAACATCAAAAGAAAAGTCAGAGATGGGTATAGAGATGTGTCATTTCAAAATATCAAATGCGAAGACCTTTGTTTTTTATAGACATGGTAGCATAGATGTTGGCAACAACAATTCAACAACTCCATGTACATAACCTCAAAGGCATGAACAAGAATAAAAATAATTAAGTTGGACACTAGAACCAACACGAACGATCCTTCAATAACCAAAACATAAGACAGGATGCAAATCGACAACAGATTAATCAAGTTGCTTCCATAAACACAGAACAAGAACAACAGCAACACAGAAGAAATGATAAATGCAAATACGCACAACTATCATAGGTACAATGATGTCCCCTGAAGCTACCAAACATTAACACTCCCTCTTAGTAAAGGAGATATCATTTATAATTCTCATGTCATGGAGTCTCTCAACATGACAAACAAAATGGCTACACCCATATGTGTTAAAAAGATAAACTTTATCACGGATTCTCTCAACGTGATAGCATCATGGATTCACTCAACATGATGTTCACCAAGGCTACTCCCATGAGTGAAATAAACACAAGCTCACATCACAGAGTCACTCAACGTGATGTTTTCATGGAATCTCTCCAGATGACATCCACTATGGCTACTCCCATGAGTGGAAAGAGCAACAAGAGCTTTCACCTCAAATTTCTCCGTCTCAAAGAAAAATGCATTACAAGGGCTTCACCTCAAATTTCTCTCTCAGAGAAAAATGCAGTACAAGGGCTTTCACCTCAAATTTCTCCCTCTCAAAGAAAAATGCATTACAAGGGCTTTCAACCTCAAATTTCTCCCTCTCAGAGGAAAAAAGCATTAAGCTCATAACAAGAACAACTGAATGTTGAGACTTCCTCTCATCAAAGACCCCCTCTCAGCAGGGGCAGCATTCTCACTGCTTAGATTATCACAATAAGCTATAGTTGGCTCCAATGATTGTCCACACAATGAGCTTTCGAAGCCACAATGTTTCTCGAGTTTGTTAATCCTCTACAAAGGACTTGGCATTCTCCATCTGTCACTCCAACTCCCTCTAAATCTTCAAGCACTTGAATCAACCTGTTGACCACCTCGTTCAAGATTGCCTGCAATGCTTGCCTTAGAGGAATAGTTGTCCAATATATACCTCTGAAACTTCTGTCATGCTAGAGTCCAGAATTGTCCTCCTTGACCTTATCCCAGATCACCCTATTCTGAATAAATTTGCAGAGCTACCAATGTCAACTCCAAATTGACTTTGCAATTATGTTCTCTGCAACTGAAACATTTTACCAAGGACTTAAGCACTTGGCCTTGCAACACTACAACCCACTTTGTTGACATTTTTTCACTTCTTCACAAAACTCCCTCTTAATGTCATTTCCTCCTTTAGGAGGTAGCTGATCGCGATGAAAGCTTCTCCGTTGTTTAGTGTCTTCATCTTTCTCAATTATTATTGCTGATGTAAGCTCTCCATCCAAAGCTGACCCAACCTTGTTATGTGACATCAACTTAGACTCATGACTGCAAGCTAAGTCTCAATGTATGTTTATTTCTCCAGCTGGCATAACTTCCTCCCCGGATGCCTTAAGCTCTTTCTCCTTTGAATTCCTTATGCAGTCTTGGATCATTAATCCATCATAGTTTTTGCTCCTCAATCCATCCTGCATTTTAGAGAGATTAATAATAGTTCATAGAATCAAACTAACCTAAAGAGAAATATACAGACCAATGTTGAAAGCATACAAAATTTCACTGTACCCAATATTATAGCATGAATTATTCATAAACATTATTCAACGGTACAAACACAAAAATACCTATGCTCCACGGAGTTTCCGGGACGGGGACGTGTTTCTGGTACGGGTACGGGTCAAAGCCAAAATTTAGGGGACAGGACCTTAGGGGACGGCGATTAAAAATATAGGGGAATTTAAATATAGAGAGAGAGAATTCAAATATGCATATCATAACAATGATAATTTATTCATCATAGACATTATAGAGGCTCAATACATAGCAAATTAACAAAATTCAAATACTAAGTACTTTCATTGTAAAAATATGGCGTAGATATAGCAAAAAAGCCCAAAGGCTCCAAGTATCATGCATGCAATCAAAATTACATAAAGAGAAGTCCAACTAAAATACTAAAAGTAACTACTAAATAGTAAACAATAACATAGAAGTTCAACTCCATAATCGGATGTCCATAATAATCTCCTCTTGCAACTCCAAAATGCAATCTTTCCTCACTGCTGTTGCTGCTCTATGTTTTCCTCTTCCTCTTAGCAACTTTGATAAAACTACAAATGAGAAGAAGACTTACACTTTTAGTGTTTTAATGGTCAAATTAGGGTTTACATTATTTTATTATAAGCTAGAAGCCATGTGGGGCCCGCGTGGTCTAATAAATTTTTTTTAAAATGTGTTTTTTTGCTTTAAGCGCCATCCAAGTGCTGGCTGGAAAATAGGGGACGGGAATCAGTACAAGGGACGGCTCGGGGACGGCCACGCCGTCCCCGACCCTGATTCCCGTCCCCAAGTTTCGGCTGGTCTAAAAATTGCCGTTTTGGGGACGGTCCCCGATTTGGCCTATTTGGGGACGGCTTGGGGGACGGCAAAAATCCGTCCCCGTTCCGTCCCCGGTACGGGAACGGGTCCAAAAACCTAGGGGACGCATCCCCGTGAAGCATAGGAAAATACTTCTCTTTATTGCCTAAACTTCCTCACAATCCAACATTTGTTCTTTCCTGATCTTTGCACTTAAAAATCCAGATCTACATAGTTGCTATCCTCATAGACATGAATACCAAACGTGTGAGCATAGATGAGCATGACAGCATCCTCCCCGATGATTTCAAAATGGAAGCTTTGAAAAAATTGCATGAATCTCAATAGCTGAGATTGTAACACCCGCAGCAAACACCTATCTATTAGAACGACAACCACCATAGTTGTAGATTGGTTATTCTCTTTTTGTAAACTGTTGATATTCTTTTGATACGCACGGAAATTCTCTGACTTAATCCCCATTCCCTCAATGATGTAGAGTAACAAATATTTGTATCAGCAGTCAACAGGAAGCTCAGAATACTCACATTTTGTGCATACCTATCACCTGGAATTGCAGACTTCCCATCCATGTGAACACAATATGGATAGACAGTTTGGTTACTGATTTCTTCGATGCTCAGAATCAGGAAACATGTGCCAGAAAGAGTCCATGCCTTGTCCAAACAGCTCTCGATCTCAGGAAGACAACCCTGAGTATATAACTCCTGCAGATAGGGATGTAATTATTAGTTTCATCTGAATAAGGATTGGATCACGGCAATCTCCAAGTTCAACTCCGTTTGGAAACTCACAGCAGCATATATGAAGATCTAGAGAAGACTCGCAGCAGAGAGTAATATGAGGCAAGACTCATTGCGAAGATTAACAGAATAGCCCATCTCAGAGTATTTGCGATGAAGACTTCAGTGTCGGCACCAAACATATCGATATTAATTTTTCTGCCTTTATTTCTCATAGACTCTCTATAATGTTTGGCTTTCAATGTTTGGATGAAATCAGACGGCAATGTTCTCCATAGTGTCATTAATATGAATAGATTTTATGTCAAAAATTATTTCCAATGAACTCTACAATCTCTATAAGTTGTGATTCATATCCTTATATCCCCCTTGCGTTGGAATCAAATTCAATCTTCAGAAATCGCAGCAATTATTTGAATCGAGACCTCCTTAATCACAGAAAGATGAAATATTTCTTGGTTGACGATATTGTTCCCATTCATGGCAATGTATTGCCCCATAGACATCATTTTCCTTGTAACTCCCGATAATGAAAGAGCACAAAATATGTCGCCAATATTGATAAAGATGACTCACAAGCATAGCAATAACATTTGTTAACACACAGCAAAAATTTCAATCTGACGATTACTGAAATTTTGTCTCAATCTTCAACCAGATAAAAGACTCCCTTGGGCTTCGATAATACACCGAAAGAACTTTAAACTCCCACAGCACTTCAAAGACGGTATGCGCTCAACTAGGAACTCGTTCAAGAGACTTACACTTCCAACTGTTGGAAATGAAGATAACGCAATTGAAGAAGGAAGGATCGATGATATCCACGCATGGGAGACTTTGGAAATGGTCGAAAAGGCTCCTTGAGCTGCCGGTCCATGTAACCCAATACAAATAAGGGTGTGATCTTCATCAGAGGCCTACCCTGAAACGTAAGCAGCCAGATTTCAAGCGGATGGATGTTGTTGTCCCCTTGGTTCTATTATTATTATCGTAATTGAGCTGAAATAAACAAACTAGAAGACAAGCAAAGAATATTTCAAAGCTTAAGAGTTCTGGTTCTGGATCTTTTCTTTACATCCACTCTGATACCATGTTAAATTTAGAACCAGAAAACAATAGATGCAATATTCTAAAGCTTAAAAACACATAAGAGCAGAAGACACAAGAATTTTTATCTTGTGAAAACCCTCCAACCCGAGGGGAAACACCCAGCCACACTCAAAATTGTTCCTTTATTGAATAATAAAAAGATTTGATAAAAAGCTCATAGGCTTTTCTCAAAAGAATAACTTCTACACCAGTACTATTCTTATTTAACAAATACTAGTAGAATGTCAAAGTCACACTTGACAGCTACAATATTCAAAAATCCCCTTTTATGAATCAACAAAACTCCTCCACAGCAATATGTACTTCACTGAATTACACAGAACAAAATACTTTAAGAAAACTAACAGCCCGATAAAATCAACAGCCTAACACAGTGCTCATCACATCAGAAAAATAATCTTGCACCTTCATAGACACTGCAAATTCTCTAAGGCATAAATCCTCACAAAGAACGAAGCCCCTATTCACTTCAACGAACCGAGGGCAGTTACATAACATGTCGTTTCCAATTCCAAAAGACACAAAGGCCACACGGATACAATGAAAACCAATCCACCGGCAAAACATAATGAATGTCGTCGAGAGATGAACACGCAATCAACCTTGAGCGTTTCCCAGCAAACATGATAATACCAAATGGTCTTACACCTGATGACGGTTATAGAGATGTGTCGTTTCAAAATATCAAATGAGGAGACCTCTGTTTTTTATAGACATGGTAGCATAGATGTTGGCAACGGCAATACAACAGCTCCATATACATAACCTCAAAGGCATGAACAAGAATGACAATAATGAAGTAAGTCGCACACTAGAACCAACACGAATGATCCTCCAATAACCAAAACATAAGACGGGATGCAAATCGACAGCAGATGAATCAAATTGCTTCCATAAACACAGAACAGGAGCAACAGCAACACGGAAGAAATGATAAATGCAGATACGAACGACTATCATAGGTACAATGATGTCTCCTGAAGCTACCAAACATTAACAAAAATGAGAGAAGGGATTCTTCTCAAACAAATTACCCAACAAACTCAGATTATTTGACCCACTGGCTAGAAAGAAAAATGAGATCAAGAGCATTTTGTATACCTGGTGTAGCTTTCAGCAAGGAGCTAAAAGGATTTATAGTAGGCTGGATAGATTCTATGTCAATAAAGATACACTGCAGTTATAAAGGAAGCAATTAGGTGTATTGTTAAGATTGTACCCTACACATTTTCTGACCACCACCCAATACAAACAGTCATTACCATTGGAAATGCCCCTATTGAGCCACGTAGAAAGAGGGTATCTTTTGGTTTGAAAACTAGCTTACTGCTTGATGAAAATGTCTTGCAATCCGTATGTAGCATTAGATTTTTTAACAAAGGCACTCAGGTATTCCAAAGTGCTAGGGAGACATGGAATCAAAATGTCAGGAGTTGGAAGAGCCTCTTTCAGACAGTAGGGAAGAAAAAAGCTAAAGATTTAAGGAAGCTGGAAACAGACTTACATAATGAGCTTACCAGCGTAGAGGAGTGTATACAATCAGACCCTACTAATATTAATGTTGAAGAAGCTCTTTTCCATGCCAAAGATGCCCTGAGGAAGGTGAAAAATGTAAGGATCATGGGGCTCAAAACAAGGGCCAGAATTAACTGGCTAGAGCATAGGGATAAGGGCTCCAAGCTCTTTTTCCAGATCCTCAAAAGCAAGGAAGCAAAAGAAAAATTGACTGTGACAAAAGCATCACAAACCAGACAGACATCCTAAATGCATTTAAGCAATGCTACATTAACCTCTTTACCTCAGAGGATAATGAGCAAAATAAAAAAGCAGCCAAGGATAAGATCAAAAGCATTATCCCAAAGAAGATTGAGAGAGAAGATTGGGATAATCTGAGTAAGGTGCTTACTGTAGAGGAAATTATTAAGGCTATCATTGCTATCAACAATGATAAAGCCCTAGGGCCAAATGGGCTACCAATTGAGTTTTACAAAAAAACATGGACTAGAGAAGATATGTTTACAGTTTATAAATAAGCGATAGAGAAGGGATCTCTTGGTGAAGAAATCAATAGTGGTCTCATCAAACTAATACCTAAAGATGGGGGCAGATCTCTCATTACAAACTCGAGCCCATAACTCTTCTGAATGTGTCCTATACGATACTGGCAAAGATGCTAGCCAAAAGATTGGAAACTGTTCTCCCAAAAGTTGTAAACCCAACACAAACTTGTTTTGTGAAAGGCAGATATATATTGGAAAGCCTTCTCACTTGTTGGGAGGCTATTAACTGGGAAAAAGTGTCAAGACAATCTGTATCTATGCTATTGATTGATTTTGAAAAAGCATATGACCATATTGAATGGAACTTCATCTTCATGATGCTTGAGAGTCTTGGATTTCCTAAACTGTAATGCATCATGGTCAAAACCCTGATGCATAATGCTCAGGCAATGGTGGAAGTTAATGGAATTGGATCAGAGAGTTTTTCTCTTACCAGATCCATAAGACAGGATTGTCCACTTGCACCTTCTTTATTTGTCATAGCTGCTGATGCAATGCATTACCTTTGAGAGATGAGCTCCTATCTCCTAAGGTTAAAGAAACAACTCTCCCTAGGATGGAGGACCTATCTAATATTCAATTTTCTGATGATACTGCTATATTGGTTACTCTTGATGAACACAATTTAGCTGCCTCAATGACCAACATGGACTTATTTTGTGAAGCTTTTGGGAGTAAGATTTCTCTACCCAAATCTATAATGCTTGGCTAGGATTGTCACACTACAACCTGGTTTGCTAAATACCCCTTAATGTGGAGGGGGCCAAAGCATCAAGTGAGGTATCTAGGAATACCCTTCACTATTAGACCAAATCTTAAAGAAATGTGGAACTAGATCAAGGAAAAAATTGATAAGAAATTAAAAAGGTGGAATAAACAGTACCTCTCAATGGTGGGCAGATTTCAGGTTTGTCAAAAGATATTACTTCATACAACATATATTATTCTTTTTTTTGCCTTTTTACGACTATCAATTCAATCATATTTAAAAGCAGGTCAGATTTTTTGTGGTCTGATGGTAAAGGCAATAGAAAGAAACATGCAGTGAAATTGGCCTGGTGCACTATGAGAAAAAACAAGGGAGGTCTGGGGTTGAAGGAACTAAGAATCCAAGGTATTTCCCGAGCAGCTAAATGGATCTTCAAAGCATTGCAAGGAGATGAACATTGGAAGATACTAGTTAGAAATAACATTTCTAATTCTGTTCCTAAATAGAGACCTAATTGGAAAGGGCTCCGAATTAGTGATCTCATTGTTGAGCACTTTCATGTCAAACCAGCTTGGTCAGTTGTGTTCAAATCAATTTGGAAGGCCTGGGACTGTGTTAGAAGTCTCATCTCACAAAACAATATCATTGATAAGAATAATAAAGTGTGTGGAGAAAGATCAATTTGGTGGAAGCTAAAGCATAAAGATAAATCACTTGCACTCCTTCAAGGGTGCTCGGCCAGGATTTGGGCTGAAAAAGGTATTAAGACTCTCAGTGATATTATAAAAGGAGGGAAGTTGTTGTCTTGGAGTGAAATACTCACTAAATTTGATGTCCCCCAAACTAAATGGAGGACATTCACAGTGCTTGGGGAGGCTTGTGTACTACCCCTTTCCCTCCCCAAAACCTGTGTTATCAATAGAGATAGCTTCACTCTTTTTTGCTCGCCAGATGGCTCTCCCCTGCCCAATGTCAAAGATAAAACCATATAGGCCCAGCTTGCAAATAATAATGACATCCTGACCCACCTTTCCAACTGTTGGAACCCTTTTGTTGATCCTTCCTCTTGGCAGGTTACCCTCAGCAATGTATGGACCAGACCCATTGAGCCAATGTTTCATTTGGAGCCTTCTTCTGTGTAAATTGCCTATCCTGAGACCTAATGAGGATGTTAATATTTGCTCAGTTTGCAGGTTGCCAGAATCAGTGAAACACATTTTCTTTGACTATCTTTTTGCCAAGGAAGTATGGAATCTTTTTGGAATCTCTATTAATAAAAACATCAGTGTTTGGGAGATCATTGTGGGATATGTCTCTAACCTTAAGAAAGATACTAATGTCTTTTGGTCTATTCTCTCTAGTGAAATTCCATGGTTTATTTGGAGATTTAGGAATAATGATATTTTTTGTGGCCGTGAAAGAGTGCTTACTGAGTCTCTCAGGAGACTCATAACCCATGATGTGGTATGGCAGATTACAGTTACTATGAAGGTCTCCAGGGTGAAGTTTGAAAAGATCTTGCAGGACGGTACTGCCAGGGTCTTCACATGGGAGATGTCACATGGGTTCACATGGTCCAGGAGCTCCGAAGAAAGAACCCCTTTTAAAATTGGTCTCTCCAATTTCATGGCTGTGGTGTAAGAACAGAGAAGGAGGGAGACAAGAGCTCCAAACCTAGCAGCAGAGCCTGAGATTACCATTGCAGCAACAGCCCCAGTTCCTATTGCAACAGCTGCACCTATCCCAGTGGCCAAAGTGGTTGTGCAAAAGTGGTCTGAAGGGCCATTAGGTTGGGTGTTGTGGTTTGTGGAACCATTGAAGATAGGGGGATCGGAGGCATTAGACCATGATGGCACAGATTTATGTTTCTTGGCTGAAAATAACACATCATCATAGCTATTAGATTTCCACAATCCATAAGAATTCTTTAAAAGTTTCTGGATTCGATACACATCATGTTGTATCTTTTTGTATCATGTTTCATCTTTTTGTTTATAGCTGTGTAGGACAGGATTCAATATATTTTCGACAGCTGATACTTTACGTTCTTCATAAGTTTGTAAGTCTCTTAGAACTGATCAACAGATCTGCTTGTTATCTATATTATAATCAATAGAAAAATATTTAACATGTCCAAGAGATGAAGACCAATTAACAAGAATAGCAATCAGAAATTAAATGCAAGAAAAAAATTCTCTACAGAAGAATATTAGCAAGTGTTTAATCAAGTTCAAGATGTGCATGTTTCTACCTTTAAACGAGTGAACTCTTCATGTATGGCTGGATCAAGCAGTAACCTGCGTGCCTGCAGAAGTAAAATAAGTATGAGAAAAACTGATAATCTATCAAATGAAATTCCTTGAAATTTGATATGCTGAATTGAAAAATTCCACAACTATAATATTTCTTCGCAACCAGCATTCAAAGGTCAGACCAAAACTAAATGTTCAAAGACTTCATGGATACAAAGAATGAAAATGCCACCAAACAACAGCATCTTAGTAAGTAAAAGCAGAGAAATTAAAATAATGCCCTAGAGTGGGAAAGTAAGCAAGGACAATAATACTAATTTAAAAGCCAATCATTGTTCAATTCCAAGAAATTTTCTTTCACATTTCAAGGACCTCTACATATTTAAGAAAGTGAGGGACACAAAAGTTCAAATGCACTAAAAGTAAGGTTACATGGCTTTGAAGCTATGATGGAAACACAAAATACTAGTGCCACAGGGGTATGGCTGGCATGTGTGTGTGTACACTACCACACAGGGACCTCTATATTTAAGAAAGAGACACATAAAAGTTCAAATGCACTCAATGCAAGGTTGCATGGCTTTGAAGCTATGATGGAGACACAAAATACTAGTGTCACCCCACAGGGGTATGGCTCAATCTATGTGTACAAAACAAAATGAAAAGAACAAAAAACACTAAATTTATTATATACCTTTTGGGAGGGGACATAACACCACTTCAGAAATAAAAGATACAACAAGCATAATGCAACAAGAAGAAGGTTCTTTGTTTTAATATTGAGTCGCATTGACCTAATTTGTTCATTTATGGATATTAACATAATTTATTTCTTTCTTTATACCATCTTAGAGCCCATATCCTTTATAAAAGCCTGTATTCAAGACAAATAGGATAAGATTCGTTCATAGGTCATAACTTTGCACCTTCTGATAGTACAGCTCCTAGTGTAGCCATTACCAATTGTGTGAATAGAAAAAGCTTTAGGAGCTTTTAATAGCATTCTAGAATGACAAAAAACGTCTATTTTTCTAGGAAAAGTCATTTGATTCATCTTACCAGTTTGCAAGGGTCTTTTACCAAACACGGATCTTTTATAAAATGTGATTAACAACTTAAAGACATTGTAATGCCAATAGGTGTTTTCTAATCTTAAATAACTTGATCATTTTAGTATTAACTACTATCCAGTATACCCTTGTTTAATGCTATTTGTTCAAGGCATCCCCCTTCAAACACATTTAACATACACCTTATGTTTCCTAAACTAATAATGTTATATTTCAAGGTGCTTCAACTGTTCAAGGTCCTCCAGGCTCCCCCACAAGAGAGAACTTTTTTGGGTATGATCAATATGTGTTTTCCATTATTCTTGAAAAAGTAGTTCGAGAATTATCAAGTCAAGGATACAATAATAAGCATTCATACTCATAGTATTTATTTGTTGCTATGAAGATTGGCTCAGCCGTATTTTCTTCATTAATTTGATCTTGGTTGTATCTTCTTGTAAGATATGGTTTAGAGAAGATAGTGATTCCCTTAAGGGCATTGAAAAAGAATACTCAACTTATTGAACTTACCAAAAATTGAAGGCTTCTCTGGCTGCTCCTTCACAACAGTCTTCTCATGTCCAATAACTGTCAATGGAAGGGATGGATAAGCTTATCCCAATAACCATCTTTGCAAGGAAGAGAAACTACACCTCCCTTGTTTTATAGCTGTTCAATGGCACAACAAATATGGACTGAAATGGCAGACTCCTTTGGATGAACTCACCTCCAAATGTACTTTCTCAAAAAATCACAGTTCAAATGGAAGTTTCCAAAACAATATGCGCCTTTTTAAACTCCTTTATTGCCTCCCCACAAGTACCAGGTGTCTAGCAAGTACTGTACCAACAATTCTTTAATAACCATTCTACAAGAACCCCTCACATCTGTTAATAGGAAACTCAAATTGGAGGCCCTTGGAACCCATCTCAATCCACTGCCCTAGAAGAGCTCGGTGAAGAAAAAACTATGCGCAAAATCCCTGATATCTAACAAAACCATCCTTAGCAGACATTTCAAATACATACACAGACGTAATCAATGCCCTCCATGTACCAGATAGGAATCACAACATTCAGAGTCAGAAATAAGGTGAACAGAGAACCCTTGCACCTCTCAGAGAACAAGTCAGATTTGTTAATGGAACATTTGACTCCAAATTTTGAACTTATGGATTAACAAAATGACATCCACAGTACCACTATAGATATGATTTTATCTTTTATGGAATACATTAGAATGGGAAGATTGGGTTTGAACGAGACAATTTGGACAAGCAACTTTAAACAGAGCATTCCAAGTTGATTTATTTAATAAATATATTACCACTTACTTTTTAACTATTAGCTAAGTCACCACAAAACAAAAATGGGTACAGTTCGGACAGGAATACTGATATTTGGGGTGACTAAAATATATAGATACTAAATCAATATTTTGTAATCAGCATAAAATAAACAAAATTCACATATATAATAATGTCACATGTTGACAAATCATGATATGCATCATGTCTTTTGGACTGAGGAAGTGCATACAAAGTCTCTTGGCAACAGCAGCAGCAGTCTACTTGAGGTCGTCATAGAAAATTTTCCATAGGAAGCCTATAGGATGAAAGACTAGTTTTTGGTCATGTTTGTTTCAGGGTCAAGAGTGACAGGGAGGTTGAGGGGTATTAGGTTGGCAAAGAATTGGGAAGGTGAGAAGTAGAGGATAGGGATAGCTGTGGGTTAAGCTCAATACGTCAACTTTTCTCTAAATAATATAGTGCCATAAGGTCTCCACGGAAAAAAGAACTGGAAACACCAACAAGATTCCTTGGCCTTTTCAATAAGGACCTGGAATATCTGGCAATCTGAAACGAGCCCAGGCCAAAACAGGGAGTGATGATGTCATTTCCTATATCACAAGTTTTTAGAGTCTTTTGCCTTAAGAAAAGTTTTTTCACATGATCAAGTCCTATCGAAGAATAAGTGCAGTGCATCTACAATCGTTGAGTCACAATTCTTAAAATCATTAGTTAACACTACTGCTAGGTATGCTATAAAAGAAGATAAAACATAAATGGAAGATATTTCAAATAAAGATAAACAATCAGAAGAATTTATGACTAGGTGCTCTAGATGCAGACCACGGTATCAGAATGTTCACTGGTCAGCGAAGAGTTGTTCAAAGATGATAAATTCATAATCACAAAAAATTGTGCTGCCAGAGTTGATACATTCAACAAACAAATCAATCTTAGTATGAAACTAATATGGACCATTTTGATATTATATCAGAACACCACATCGAGATCAGCACACTTGACAACCTGACAAATGAGAAAGGAACCTTTTCATCCCGAGCATTTACCAATATTGACTAGATTCCACTGTATGCAAAATACCTTAAGTGATGGAGGCTTCAGTTGTGACTTAAGATCCCGAACAGCAGCCTGTGATCCAAATTCAACGTCGTAAATATTATCATCAATGCT
This sequence comes from Thuja plicata, assembly GCA_018584345.1. Taxonomy (NCBI): domain Eukaryota; kingdom Viridiplantae; phylum Streptophyta; class Pinopsida; order Cupressales; family Cupressaceae; genus Thuja; species Thuja plicata. The sequence goes on from MU224707.1 coordinate 237,713, forward strand.
ATAGATTGAAGTATACCTTCTAGCTCTCAAAATAATAATAATTCCTTGAAAATGGACGAAAAGAAAAAGTCACACATACAGTGAATCAGATTTTACAAGCTATTCAAATTTATGAGAGTCAACAATGCCATCACTTGTTTCACTACCAACAAGAAACATTAAATAAATCTATATTCACGAAAAAAAAGTCAATTGCTAGATTAAAAGAAAACAGCAGTCACTAGCATCATATATGTTCAATTGCAATCAGATATGTATATATTTCCACAAGTGAAAAGGACAGTGATAATCACTCAATTGACTTTTCCAAGCAACTGACATGATACATTAAAATTTCTGCATTCATGCGACCCAAAGGTCTTGGTACAGTTTTCTTTGTCAAATTCCCCAACTTTATTTATTGGCAGACATATTTCGTTTCACATACATTACCATAATGCCATTTAATTTTGTTCTGTCAAAAGTTCAAGTTGAAGCTAACTGTTAAACCCCAAGGCACTCATTTGACTCCAAGAGTCCAGACCAACTCTATTGCATTAATACATGAAAAGCAGGGAAAGATAATGAGATAGCCGTTCAAACACAAGCTTCTTTAGAAGGATACAGCATGAGAAGGAAAACAACATAGAGCAGAACTCTTATTTATGAAGCAAACATCAAATGACCTACAAGCAAAAAAGCATCATAAGCACGTAAATGTTCCCCTTTCAAAGAAGAGATATTTGACCAATACCAGAAACCATTGAGTGATAATAAGTTTTAACTTTCAAACAAACCTGTGATGAGCCATGCTGGCTCAACCTCTGTCCAACCTGTATCTGTCTAAGATTTTGATGGTTTTTTGCAATGTTTTGTATTTTTTGTATTTTGTGATTTTTATACTTTTTTTCAGGTTTGAAAGTCATTGACTAATACATGAAAATCAAATCTACATTCTTGCAATCCAGCAAAAGACAGCCTATTTCATTTATTGATAATAGCAAGGCATAACATTTGAAAATGAAAATAAAGAAATGGAAATTTGCAGCTAGCGTAGAAAACCTGGAACCAGACGCAGCTCTTATTAATAGACCAGAAAATCTTCAGTTTCATACAGAAAATCATTAATCATACTAGACGCCAAACTCAGGAAGATAGAAGGCGCCAAACACTGAATGGCAGTCCAAAAAGCCAAACGCCTTGGCTTGTGACTCAAGTGGGTCAAGTATGGTGTATGGCTGGCTTTGAATGTGCAATGAAACTTGTCACAAATGCTGCGATTTTCTCCTACTGGCCCCCCTTGCAAAATCTCTGTAATTTATTCTTCAAACTCAACCTAATAACTCCCTAAAACTATGAATTCAAGCCCAATTATGGCTCCTGTGTGTAGCCATCACTGAATGCACAATTTCAACGGATCTTTCACCATTTCAGAGTGCTTAAACATTGAAGAATTGTCGCCCTCCAATGCTGCTGATGTATAGAAACCCTTGTCTCATACACAAATCCCAAGAACATCCACAAACAAAGTCAAAAGCTCATATCATAATGAATCAATCTCTTCCTTTTTGCCTTTATAATAACTCCAAGAAGTTTGATTCATGCATCTCCCTCTACAAGTCACTTTAATGACTTGAATTTATAAATTCATTTGCTTTTGTTGCACAAGTGATCTTATAATATAAATTTAATTCCTCGTTGGTCTAGACGCCCACTTTTAAATACATGATTTAATGCTCATTAATGAAGGCTTGGCCCCATTTACTTTATAACTTTATAATAAGCTTTTATAGCATATTATTAATAAAAGTTTTAACTTTTTTAATAATTAAATCATATGAGATCAAGCTATTAAATCTCCTCCAAGAAGTCAACTAGGAATCCAAACATCTGCTGCAATTGCCAAATGTCCAAGTGCCTTGCCAAAGATAGCAGTTTTGCGATTCTAACTTACTATGAATAGTAAGCATTGAACAACTACTCAAGACAAACATGTCAAAGCTCAACACTGTAACATAGCTTGTTCAAGTGCCCTGCTATAATTATAATCCTGACTTTCCTAAAATAGTCAACGCCAAATGTTTGCCCCAATGGGTAACTAGTTAATTGCAGAAGTAAATGCAAAGAACATCATAAAAATAAGCCAGAGAACAGTTCTCTTATTAATTCATCCATAGACACAATGATTACAATAGTATATTTTTCCGTTCATACCCCGCTCATTACCCGAAGGTAGTACATAAAATATAAAGGACCGAAGGGGTGAGACCCAACCGTCGCAACCGTGACCCAACTACCCAACCTTCAGTCACTAACTAGTTGCCAATGACACACATAACATGACATTATTCCCGACAACATCTACTATAAATAGTAAGTGTGCCGAATTGTACTAAACGAAGAGTAATCCTAAACATCCCTGACCTCCGAAAGGGAAAGAGCCTCTTGTTTTGCCAACTGGGACCCTCTAACCACCTAACTTTACCTATGAGGACCATTGATAGGCTAAACCAAACCACAAACCATGGTGAGCTAAAAATGTTAATATATTCAGATTTTGTAAGGAAAAATACAATCTATAAATAGCTTTTAATACTGTAAATAAAATTGACAGAGATAAACAAGAAAGGAGAAGATAATACCCGGTTTGTAGCAATTAATATTTTCTTCACCTTGAGCGTAATATTCCTTCATCTTCAGCTGCATATCCTCTTCAGATATATGTGAGAAAATGACTGATTTATTACTGCTGCTAGATTAGATTAATGACTGTTGTAGGTGTGAATTATCCTCTGCATGTTATGTCTTCTATACATTAGATAACCCGCACCTCAAGTCTCATATATATATATGAGAGAAGACATGCTTAATTACAATGAGCCGACAAGGATCGGCATTAATTAATTTCTCAAGGACACTCAACACAAGTCGTCCCTTGTGGCAATATAAAGTCAACTTTCAAGATAGATAAGAAGTCGTCCCTTTTGGGATAATACCAAGTTGTTATCATTATTCAAATGAATAATAAAATAATATATGAGGTGTATGTTAGGATGAATAATAAATAAGATTATTTATTATTCATCTTAGCATACACATCATTGATCTATCCTAAAAGACCACAAATACTAACACTCCCACTTGGTCTCAAGGGAAGATCAAATAAGTCTCATAATGTAATCACAAGATCTTTATCACTCTAGATTTTGTTCTCAATGAATATGGAGCCATTAAGGAAAACATAACATAACATAATATGTTCATCATGTATTCATACCTGATCTATCAATGTGATTTAATCATCCTCAAGATGTCCCAACCTTTGTAATATCATCTACTACAGGATATAAGGTTATTCAAACATCATTCACATGTAATGAGAGGTAAGAAGCATGATGTAAACAATAATCTCATTTATATCTCAACTTTATGTAAACAATAGATCTCAAATCTATTTAATCAACATAACAATAGATCTCTAATCTATGTAACAATAGATTTAGTAATCATAAGAAGCATCATCAAAACTTTAATAATGGAAGCATCTTCACAAGATGTAAATTCAAATGAAACACTAACTTGAAAGTGTATATCTCCTCCTAATGAGATCTCATCCACAAGCTCTCGGAAGATAGTCTTCATTGGTGATTCTATCCGAGAGCTTCAGGGCTCAAATATGCAGGAGCCTCAATGCTCATATATGCAAGAGCCTCAACGCTCAAATATGCACGACCCTCAAAGCTCAAAGGTGCAAGAGCTTCAACGCTCAAATGTGCAAGAGCCTCAGAGCTCAAATAGGTGGTTCTATATTGGGTTTGATACATCATTATCTTCTTACCTAAATGGTTCTATGTATTTTTGTGATGAATGCTTGCATGCATTCTAAGTGAGTTGTTATGCTTGATTGAATTATGATCTTGATTATCTCCATTGACTTGGATAACTCTAACCTGACATGAATGTTGTATAGAAATTTGTATAGTCATGATTATGTACAGGTTGATCATTGAAGGGTTTGAACCTTCTAGAATGCAAAATCTCTCACAAGGGTGTGAGGATCTAATGATTGGCTATCTCAGGATTATTGATCTCTGATGGAGATAAGAATTCTTTACATTTGTTCATAAAGCTCTTATAGAGAAACAAATTATGCATTGTTGTTTCTCCTCGATATGGTTTTGATTCTATGCATCTTTTCTAATCTCCCTGAAATGCTTCTTTGATCAGGATGGATTGAGAAGCATATGAATGATGAGAGTTTGAATCCAAAGGAAGAAAGAACCTAATGCATCCTGAAGAAGACTCAAGCTAAGGTTGTTGCCTTAAGATTAAGTTGAGATCACTTCTGAAAGGCTCAACCTACGACTCGTCATGACTTCTTGGAGCTGCAGGAAATGTTCCTCTAACTACACTTGTTCTTACTCTACAAAAGTCAGAGCAGCACCTTGAGTTGATAGTGCTCAGGTGTCTTGGTTGTGTTAAGTCCCTATGGGCATATTATAAGTGGAATGGTCCCTATGTTAAGTACTTGTTACATTCCACGTGGCTCAAATGGTTGTAACTCAGAGTATGAGATCTATGGATACTTCTTGTATAATTGAAAGGAATATTGATCCTTCAATTTATGTATGATTGCTTCCATGATAGAGGGAGCTAATTTGTAGGACATGGTTTATTGGTTCAAGGGAGTGAACCATAGATCCATGTTAGGTAATAGATATCATGTGTTTATCTCATGTTGTAATTGATATATTGCTCATAGCCATGGTGATGAGATCATGAATGTAGTCAGGATAGATTCACTGTCTTGGTTGAGAGGGAGTCTCAACCTCATTGATATACTTCTTTATATTATTACCCACCCCTTGCGAGCAATACAAGGTGGGATGGTATTGAATATTGTATCTTCCCTGAAAGAAGATATGTTGTTGACCACCCTCTGTGGGGCAATGCAAGGTGGAATTGTACTCTTGTACTTTTGACCACCCTTTGCGGGCAATGCAAGGTGGAGATGTACTTTTGTATTTTGAACACCCTCTGCGGGCAATGCAAGGTGATGTTGTAATTGAAGTCCACCCTCTACGGGCAATGTAAGGTGGCACTATAATTTTTCTTAGAAGTCTACCCTCTGCAGGCAATGTAAGGTAGCAAAGTTTTTTTTATCACCCTCTGCGGGCAATGTAAGGTGATCCTTTTGAGGCTTGTCCTCTTCCACCCTCTGCGGGCAATGTAAGAAGGATCCATCCTCTGCGAGTAGGCATGATGGAAAGGTATGGTAAGGACTAGAATCCTCCCTAGCTAAGAGGGAGTGTTAATGTTTGGTAGCTAGATCGGATTCTAGCTTCACATTATTTAATTAGGAGAATTAAATCATTTAAATACATTAATTATTTAATTAAGGAGAATTAAATAATATATGTAATTGGAAAACTAAATAAGATTATCCATGGATGGATTAAATATTTATTTAATTGGGAGAATAATTTATTGTGAGATTAATTATTTAATTGGAAAATTAAATAATTTGTTTTGTTAATTATGAGAATTAAAATTAATCAATTAATTATTTAATTGGAGATTTAAATAATAATAATATATTTAATTGTGAGATTGGATGAAGTAATTATTTAATTGGAGAATTAAATCATATATTGTGAGATTAAATTATTTAATTGGAGAAATAAATAAATAATTAGATAATTAAATAATAAAGAGATTAAATTATTTAATTGGAGAAATAACTAATTTATTTATGGTAGTTATTTTAATTAGAGAATTAAAATAATACAAATTGAATTAATTATGGGCTGGGCCCAAATTATGGCGTCAATATTGTAATTTCAAGGTCGGCCTTCGAGGCCGACCTTGCATTGTAATTGTTCTACCTCATATATATGAGGATTTGATTATATACATACATATGCAAGATCGTTGATTTACTTACTCGGGATAATCTAATCTTCAGTAGCGGCCTTCGAGGCCGACCTTGCATTGTAATTGTTCTACCTCATATATATGAGGATTTGATTATATACATACATATGCAAGATCGTTGATTTACTTACTCGGGATAATCTAATCTTCAGTAGCGGCCTTCGAGGCCGACCTTGCATTGTAATTGTTCTACCTCATATATATGAGGATTTGATTATATACATACATATGCAAGATCGTTGATTTACTTACTCGGGATAATCTGATCTTCAGCAGTGAATTTCATCTACCATTCAGCAACGATTTATCCTCATGCATTATGTGATCAAGCTAGTGAATTAAACTTCTGCAATTTGCAAGGACTACGATGATATGTAACCAGCAAACACTCTTATCAAGTCTGCTATCTGTAACAGCAACATATTGACCTCTCATATTCTGCGATCTCTAAACATCTGAGATTGGATTGTTGATTTGAAGCAATGAGCATAAATCAGAGCTTATTCAAAAGCATATACAAGGCAGATCTGAAGCATATGCAAGCCTTTTACATTTGGCGACATATTGTAAGTTATGTGATTACAATTAAGGGCAATAATAGATGATTAAATTGATGCTGGGTTTTTTACCTCCAGGAGGGAGGTTTTCCCAGGGTATTTTGGTGTCCTTGTACATTTTACTTATTGTTCATTTAGATAGTTTTGAGCTTATTTATATTTCAGTTTTATAGTGACTTATAGATCAAATTAATTAAAGTCATAATTGACTTGAATCTATATTAAAATTGGATTAACATTTAGATTTGATTACTAAAATATGATTTAAGATGGTTGGATGTTAGCATCGATGTTAAGTTAGATAATAATGTATTTTAAATTGGTTATTTCAATGCAATTAATTGATATATGTGATATTTGACCCATTTGATAAATTGTATGTGCTTCAACTATTTATACAACATATGCACAAGTACATTGATGTTTGTTGAGTGGTTGCAAGTACCAAGTATCGACTCCACCTAGCTTCATAAGTTTGAGTGTATGGTTAATAGGAGATAGCACACTGGCCAAATTGTAGCTAAACCTTACCCATCATACCTCATTGAGCGTGATTCCCTATGTTCATTAATTCATACCTTGGTAGTTGGCAATGTCCGAAAAACCTTAGTATCCCCTTGTCATCTACCAAAAAAGAGTGTTTGCACGTGTGTTTATTTACACTTTGTAGTCAATTTTAATTATGGAAATGCAATTTAATGGTTTTTATTGCAATTAATAATCTAGAAATAGATGTGTTATGTGCATTTGTTTTACAGGCAATTGCATAATTGGGCTCTTTAGCTAATTGGGAAATTAGAAATTCGGTTAATTCTATTATTTTATTTATTATTTTCAAAAAGTAAAAGTTAATGTGTTTTTATATTGGGAAAATAGTTCATTTTTTTAACACTCGGTTACTTTTAAATATTGAGAGCTCAAAAACCCTCCTACACTTAGATTTTGGAATGGAGATTTGAGGAGGAAATTGTTTTTAGAGGTACTTAGATTCTAGATGGAGATTTGACGAGGATATTGTTATCAGAGGTAGGAACTTCAATATTTACTTGTTCCTTCTTCCTTTTGGTATTTGAATGAATGAAAATGAATTAGTTTGGCATTAGGAACATTTCCCTTATTCAAAGCATTTTGTTTTATTGATTCAATCAATTGATTTGAGCGAAATTCATAAACCATGCACAACGAAATGTTACCATGTCAAAATTTCAATTGAAAGGGCAAAATATAAAATTGATTGTGAAAACTTAGTGAAGGTATTTTCATGGTGGAATGCACTCTTCCCTAGTTTCTAGGGAAAACTGTGATATATTACAAATGTGGATTTTTGTATATTTTATGTGATATTATGACATGGAATGATGAAAAATATGTACAAAATTTTGAGATTGGATTCAAATCCGTTAACATGATGATTGTGAGGATTGAGTATTTATGAATGTTATGTGTACAGTGGTGAAAGAGGGCAATTTTACATTATTTTTGGATTTGGATTTTGGTATTGTTTTCCACGTTTATTGGAACATGATGAGGTTGGGGAAGGTATTAGAGTCAATGATGGGAGTGACATCCAATGAGGCTCAGGGCACAAAGGGGTTGCCAAGGTAACTCATTGGGACATTTCATTACTAAATGAAATCTAATGAAACCTGCCATCTCACCGACATGAAACACCTGGACAATGTAATATCCCCATCTTTGCCTTAAGAAAAGCCAGCAATTAAAGAAATAAGTAATATTATCAACTAAGTAGTCGATCCTGGTTCTGGTTCGGGTTCTGGTTTGGGTTCGGGTTCGGGTTCGGGTTCGGGGATTCGGAAAAACATTTTTTGGGCTGGATCCTAGTTCCGCGGGTATATATATAGACATTTTTGAAATATATATATATATATATATATATATATATATTATAAATTTATATATGTATGTATATTCTTAGATTCCATACATTTAACATGTCAATGCTCATTCATCATTAGTTCAAAACTTCAAACTTGAAACATATAATGATAATAATAAGAAGTTAGAAGCGTGATTCTCATATGACTTTATTGTTTGAAAAGGTAGAAAATATATTGTTAATCAAGTATGACAGTGGAGTTTTACAATGTTTCCATCTGCTCAGAGATGAAAAGATGGATCGTATTTCAAGGATGTTTTTACTGTTTAATAGAACAAATAAATGCTTGATAAATATGGGTCGGATTTTCAGGCAATATATAGCTAGTTGCAGGGAGCATTTTTAGAGATCTTTCATCGCAGGCATATAAAATGAATGTTGAAAGTGCCTTTGTCAATGTAGACTTGAGAAAGAGAGTCTATCTACATGATACAACTACAATGATTTTAGGTTTCTCGGAAAGAACATTTGGTTTGCAGGCTGGTTAAGTTGTTGTAATGGACTAAAAGCAGGCTCTCCAAGCCTGGTACATGAAAGTTGTTCAACATCTTAGGGGTTCAGGACTCAAAAGAAATTGTTTTGATCCCAATCACCATGACAGGATCAATGGTGATGATATAGTAATGCCAATAGCCAATTTGCATGATCTGGACATTACTGGTAGCAGAAGTAATATCCTTCATCAGGCAGAATCTATTTTTTTTTTTCTAAATTTTGATATGATAGTTTGGCAACTTGACTATGTTGTTTTTGTATCACAAAACTATTTAATAATTTATGCCAAATTACTTATGGAAATGTTTAAAATAAAATGATTGATTGACTTTATTTATAAAAAAAAGTCAATGTGGGCCCATTTTTGGACGCCCAGATTTTGGATTCCGACGGATCCTTCTGGATTCCTGCAGATCCTCCCGGATTCCGACAAGGTTCCGAAATGGAATCCGGAATCCATTCCGGAACCTTGGCAGAATCCAAGAGGAATCTGGGCGGAACCAGGATCCGAATCGTACCGGAACCAGGATCAGGGCCTCAACAAAGGAATCCGGTAACATAGATTATCAACAAGGTAGCAATAGATATGAGACGATAGTCACAGGAATCCCTTAATAGAGATCACTATAATAATGAAATGTTCAAACAAGTCACGGCAATTAGGAACTATCATACTTAATTTTCGAAGTGATACGATATGTAAAGATGGCAGAATAATTAAGGCGTAATCCTATTTGGTCTAACAAGTCAAATCAATATTAAATCAAAAATTAACACCCAGCACTACTAGTTAACAGAGAAGTCAGCATGGTGAGATATCATATTATCCCCAAAGAAAAAATAGAAATCCTTTAGATAATTACCAGCGCTTACATCAGTATAACAATCGATCTATTTTGAATAGACACCGATGGAGTTGTTATGATAGCAGCGGTTAGAATATCAAGTGATGTGATCAAAACTACTAAGTCAGCAGGGGAAATGATAATGTGAAGAGTCTCAGACAGCAGTTAATTTGGAATGATAATTATTTACGTAATGCACCTACCAACAGCAATTAGCATAAGGCAATCAAGCATTCATATTTAGATAATTAGTAAAGATTGTTATTAAGGTTTTCTATGGAGAGGTGTGATAGTAGGGAAGATTAATTAGTCACTGACAAAGGATATGTCCATTTCCCATAAGTCGCAACCATTCAGTACCAAGGGTATTTAATGAGTATTGAACTCCTTCCACAAGGATCATTGATTTGGGATGAGGGAACAGATCAGAAAATTATTATTTATTCCTGATGGAGGAATCAAAGATTATAAAATATATTTTGTACTCATCACCAGGAAGAGATCATTATATTTAACAGCAAATTGGTATGCTGTAGTTTATCTAGAATCAAATGCTAATTTAAAGAATATTATGTCTGAATTCTATTAGGGATAAGGAATGCTTATATGTGTGTGTATGTGTCTGTTAATAATAATATCAGAATTATATATCAGTTATGTTGTGTTTTATGTGTTTGTGTGTGTATTCCTTAATCACTTGCTATTGCCCTTAAGAGGGTTGGTTTCGTCAAGAAGAGGCAGAGTAGTTCCTCACAAGCTAGGTGAATCCCAAGATGGGGTAAGGACATGTAATTCTGAAACCGTGAGAGCAAAGTCCAAGACGGGTATGAATATGTGTCTGGAAACCTCGAGGGAGCCTACTTGTAGGTTGATTTCCAAACGCCCTATGGACAAGTAATTCCCCATCTTTCTTAGGGTTGATGTTTAGAAGAGAAGTAAGGAATTGGAGGCTTAAGTATGTTAGCAATCAAATGTATTAATCATTGTTTCTTAATTCAATTCAATGCAATCACATAGTGATGTATGTAATCTTTGGAAATGGGCAGCTTCCTAGAAGGGAACATTACAGAGACTAAGTAAATTGCCATTTCCAAGCACAATCCAAACCCTACTTGAGAATTTTAGGGTAAATCAAGTAAAGTCCCAGTTGGGCACATTAAACACCTACATAAATGAGCCAAGATACGGTAGAAGCCCCTCCCATGCCTTGAGTGCTCGTAAAGGCTAAGGATGAGTTGGAAAGGCTTGGCCATTCATGGGGTCTTGATCTAGCATGATTAAGTCTCCTTGTTGTATGAGAGAAATACTTGGTTCCGCATGAGCCCTCCCTTCGAGCTACACAATGACACTCCCCACTCTTGCTCCCTAACATCTAACCCTGTAGTTTGAGTAGCACCTGGAAGATGATCTTGCCTTCCTCGTTGGTGTGGAGTAATGGATTATCATATGATTCCCACGTATGATTTGCCTTGTATGTTATAAGTCACCTAATGCTTGGATGATGATCGGTTGCATACCTTGATGATTTATGTTCTGCATACCTTGTATGATTGTTGTATATTCTCTTGTATAGATTGATTTACAATTGAATGTATGGTAATTCTCCTGGTTGGGAATATTTACTCTTTGATCATGTATGATGTGTTTGCTTCGTGGATGGCATGTGTGTAAGTCTATACCCTTGTGTGTAAACATTTCTTGAGTGTTTGGGCCATGTGACTATCTCTGTGACCATGGTGGGGTGGACCTTAGGGTTTCCACATGGTCGGGAAGAGTTGCTAGCCACCATTAGGGACCAGATATCATGGCTTCGTAGATGGTATCAAGTTCATTCTACTCTCTTTCTCTTTTGCTCCCACGTTCATTCAATTCTTGCAAATGTGACATATGGATAATTGAATCCCATATATGTAATGTTGTATATTTACACTGAACACTCCTCATGGAGGGTAATATAATTGTGTGATTATGGAAATCGATTGGAATAGATTTGAGTATGTCGGTGTTGGTATCAAACACGAGTTTCTTGCATGCTTTCCTTACTTCTCAATATCGTACCATGGTTGAGTATAGGAACCTTTCTATTGGGCTTAAATTGAACTTAATAATGTCTTGTGTCATCTTGGAGAATCGTGTAGTCCCCTTATCACGTTGTCATATGGTCTTCAAATATTCGGGTGGTTTTGAGTCAATCCCGGTCCAATTGAGGCTCTTTGGATGCGTCTTGTAAAGTCTTGTAAAAGAGTTAAGCGTCGAGTCTCTTGGTTCTTGCGTGTTTTAGCTTAGGGCAAGAGATTAGGGTGTCGTGCAGGTGTTTGTCTCCTTCCCCATCCTCTCCTTGCACGTATTGGTGGTGCCTAGTGTCTAATGGATAAGTTTGCACAATTCCTCCCTCAGTCCTTGGAGTTTTCATGTTCCTTAGGCTTTCCCTGGGTCTTTTGTCTACTCCAATGTATTCAAGGTGTTCGTGGGAGGGATTCCTAACTTCGATTTGCTCGCTGGTCTGAACACTGGCACAAAATAGATGAGGACAGCGGAAGACAGGGATGCCAAGGACACTAGTGCCCATAATGGACACTAGTGTTCGTCTAGCACACCTATGTCTTGTCAAGGTGCCATAGTCCCTTGTGGGTGCCCTAGTCATGAGCCAAAGTCTGATTGGGTTTTCAAGGCCCCAGAGGGGCAGTTTGAGTGCATTGAAGTTGTCATTAGGGATTTCAAAGTCAAGGAAACCTTTGAGGTAGTCCAAGTGTGTCATCAGTAAGCTCTTTGGGTGTCAATTGTATCGGTTTGCAAGTTCGTGTCCACAACAAACCAATCATTGTACCTAGGGCTGAGGAAAAAGCCTAGTTAGCCGAGAGAATCATGTAGCTTTTTGTGTAGTCTTAAAAGAGTTGAAATGCTTGGTTGACCTTGCCTAAGGTGTCTTGAGCCTTCCCCTATAGTTGGTTGGCATTTAGGGACTTCAGTCTTCCACTTATGTGTTGTCTCTTTGTGACCGGATGTTGTATGTGACCCGTTGGAGGAGTAGGTGATCTTTGGATCATGTCGTAAGTGTTTGAGCTCAAGTTGAACAGCATAGTAGGATGCGGATTGGAGGTTGATGATTCCCTCATCCCATCCAAATGTCGTTTAATGAGAGGATGTGATCGTGGTATGTGTGAATTGTTGTTGAAGAGTTGTCTGTCCTCTCTCACTATTTTTCCATTTCACATGGCGAGTTGTTTCACTACTAGTCTTTCGTTGTTGTCACCCCGATTGTATGATGGTGTAGCCTAGTTCGGGTGTTCTTGTGTGTCATAGTTTCCCATGTGACACTTTAGTGCACATTGTCACGCAAGTGTGACATGTAGTGTCACATCTTTGTCGTTGAAATTGATAAGTTAATCTAAAATGTTTCAAAAAAAGAATTCCTTTTCTGGGCTTGTTTCCTTGGGGTTTCCTTGGTGGGGCATCAAAGGAGTTATCCTTCCTTCCACTTCACAGCTATGTTGGGCTCAAGAGTTCAGAAAGCTAGGAAGGTGGATCATTCAGGTAGGTTGTCTTCCCCTCCCTATGATTCCCTTAAAATAGATACAAATGGCTTCCTAGGGACAACCCCAGTGCAACAAGGATTGGTGATATTGGTCGTGATAATGCTAGTCTAGTTCAGTTTTTTGTCTCTCTAATAATTAGATGGAAGCTTCAGCAATTCTTTTTGCACTTGAAAAGCATTGTGCTATTGGCTGGAAAAACTGAAAAGATAATATGTGATATTGATTCTATGATTTTGATCTCCCTTTTAAATAGTGGGAATTTTTAGGATTCCTCCTGGAAACTAGATCCAATGGCTAAGCAAGTTCTTTGTTTCGCCATGAAGTTTGAAGTTGTATTCTTCGTTCACATCCCCAAGGAATGGAACAAAGCTGCTAACTGCTTAGCTAAATGGGCCTCAGAAAGAGAGCATGTAAAGGTCCCCCCTTGTTCTAATAATTTTTTAACCTCTTATGCTATCAGGAATTTGGTCAAACAGTTGGCTAGCAGGCTATCTTATGTTGCTGTTTGGTCTCAGTTTATTGGTTTAATGTTTGATTTAATGTTGTTCGCCTAAAAATGGAAACAATACATAATGGCAAGAAAGAACTACCAGCAAATGACAAGAATACTGTAATATCTCAATTTATCTTTGTTAATGTTTTGGCCTTTATGGGAAAGATCAACGCATTGGACAAAGTGGCAATAATAATAATTAATATATTGGATATATTATTGATATATTAAATTATGATAAAATCAATTGGATAATAATAATAAATATAAAAGCTTATATTTATTATTAAGGATTGATTTTAATAATTAAATATGGAGCAAATAATATAAAAGAATATATTATTATTATGGACCCAAGTCGGTCAACTTGGGAGGCCAAGAGTTTATCTTAATAAGCTCAT
>MU224707.1:282125-297586 GCA_018584345.1 Thuja plicata
TCATGATTCAAATTACATATCAAAATGAGTACAACTACAAAATCATCATATCAAAATGTAAGGAAGGGAGGCCTCTAATCATCCCCGAAGACAAAGTCCTCATCACTAGAACTATCGGACTGCTCACAGTCAAGTTCTGCCAAAGGAACACCAACTATCCCTACATCGGCTTATGAAGGCTTAGAGGGCCTTATATGGGACCCATATCCTTTTAGGGTTCCATAAGAACCAATTAGAAAATTAAATTTTATTAAAAAACTTTTTTAAAAAAGCACTTTTTAAGTCTGCCGCCGGCCGTACCCCGTCGAGTATCGAAGTACATGATGGGTGCGGCGGGGGTGCGGCAGCGAAACGGCAGAGCTTGGGCGGCGGTGGCGGTACTCCGGTACGCGGAGTACCGGTACCGGGGACGTCCCGGTAGCCGGTACTCTGGGGTTTTGGGCCGGGTGCGCGTCCCCGGGTTACACTGAATTGAAAATACATATAAGAAACAGCAAACCTTTGATTCTATTTGCTCTAGTTGGCATGGAATAACTCCTATCCTGCTTTCCTTAACGCCTATTACATCTATTTGAATTTCTTCATCTATAACTTGGTCAGCAATTTCCTCTAGCAACTTGTTTTGAACCTCTTCAAGGCACTTTTGAACAAAGTTCTCCATTTCTTGTGGGTGAATTCTCTCTTGCTGTCCCAATAATCAAATCATCCACGCTTTCTCTTTTTGCCTCATCAATCAACTCGTCCACCCTTTCTATGTTTCCTCTACCTTCATTCCTAATAATATTGAATCTAACATCATCCTCTATTATTGCCCCACTTTTTCCTGCTTTATAACTCTCTCCTGTTGAAGTTCACAAAAAGATTCATAACCTTCTGATATTGCAATTACTTTTCCTTTCATATCTTTATAACTTATACCATCTCTTGGGATAATCGTTCCATGCCACTCCAGTAATCTTACTATAAACATATCACCTATCTGATAAGGTAAATCTACCTGTTTATTGATAACACTATTTGCTATAAAGAGTAAATTGAAATTTTCTCTTCCTTTATTTTTCCCTGATTTGTCATTCCTGATGTTTAACCAGCTGTCTCCCATGTTTTGTCTTCCTATCAACAGAGGGTTATGATTCTCCTATACAATAAGTTGTATATGCTTCTTAATCTTATGGACTTTTGCAGACCTTTCCACCTTTGATCCTCCATTAGTTAACAAGTATACAGTATCCTTTTTGTAATGCTAACAAAGGGTCCAAAAGAATTTCCATAGAAAAAACAAGATATGCTCCTCTGATAGGGTTTTAGCCATAAATCCTATTTCCACATTGAGATTTGCCTATGAGTTTTTAACTTCACATTCCCAATCTTCAAATTCTGGATATAAAGTAATAATACTTATTCTCCTAGGAATATGTTCATCTTTGCCGTATGGGTCCAAATCTATTGGATCACCTCCTCTGTCCCTTGATGGCTATTTCCATTTGTGGAAAGACAATCGTTACATGACTGTAATGTCCCATTTTATGATTATTTGGACACTACATGAATTATTTAATTCCTTCTGAATGCAATGTGCAAGAAATGCAGATATATGAACTATTTAGAACAATGAATAAAATAACAGTGAATTATGAATACGTAATGAATTATAAATATGACTGGTAATTCCAAATGCTACAATAATGGAAATGCAATAATGAATGGCAATGATAATGGATTATGACAGAATGTACAAATGACTGGTAATTCCAAATGCACTGTGAATCCTCTCAATGTGATCGGATGGTTCTGCAGTCTCAGAACGTGTTTATGTGTAAAGGCTAAATCTGATGTTACAATATTTTATACGCACTCTATCCTGTAAAGCCGTCTCTGATCTTCAAATGGATTATATGTTGTAGTTACAGGTTTACACGTAAACTTCAGGCAGAGATATGTGTCTCTAATATTCAATATTATATATGTAATCCTTCTGTCACTTGAGTTGTCTCTGATATATAGTTATAATATATGCTCTTCTTATGGATGTCGTCTCTGATATGCGATTATAATGCTTGCACCAGGGGTTGCAACAGCAACCTTCTATGCTCTGTAAATGAGCGATTCCACAAGGGAAGTATAAGTTTATATCAAATATTCTTCAATGATGCTTTGGAGAGCTGATCGGCTGAATATAAGTATGTGCCGAAGATGCACGATGAAAAGACGTCAATCTTCTCAATTAGTAATTACAATTTACTTATAATAGTTGTAACCGATTATTATAAGTAATCATATGTACAGTTGTTTAGACTTACTCATCGATATATGTCAAGTATTGATGGAAAAATATAGCCATCGCTGAGAATGGAATTGTTATTTTACTCATAAGAATCACTTGTAATTATTATGAATAACCAATCATATGTGATTAGTCACAATAATCATAAGTCATTATTGTATCATGTCAGCCCGGAATACCGTCGGCTGTATAATCCTCTAGCTTGGAATACCGTCGGCTAGGAAATGCAATAATCCAAGTCCATGAGTCGACGGTGACACCCGACCATGGGAAGCAATGATCTCAATGATGCTATTCTCATCTACCCCATGATGTAGAGATATATGTATATGAACATGATGCTTACTACAGAGTGCCATGATACTTAATGTTGAAGGCCATGATGCTTAATGTTGAATGCTATGATGCTTGATGCAGAATGCCATGATGTTAATGTAGGATATTGTGAATGCATAATATGGGTGCATCTATGCATGGTATGATGTTCCTTGTATGTGTCAATGTGCATGGAACATTGTATCATGTACGGATGTATCTATGTGGATGAATATGCAGAATATGATGGTGATCTACTAGTTTATTTGAAATGAATCTAACTATTATGCAATTGCAGGGAATGTATGTACAAGACAAGGTATGTTTACTTTTTCTTGCCACTATTTCAATGTTTGTTAT
The DNA here is from genome assembly GCA_018584345.1 of Thuja plicata. NCBI lineage: Eukaryota > Viridiplantae > Streptophyta > Pinopsida > Cupressales > Cupressaceae > Thuja > Thuja plicata. The sequence goes on from MU224707.1 coordinate 285,085, forward strand.
TTTTTATTGAAGTATCGGGATATCACAGTCTCCCTCCTTCAAAATGCTTGCCTACAAGCATTTGACTTTTTTGCTCTTATGGGTTTCTTCTTATAGTTGATGTAGATCCTGGATGTTCTATCACTTTTAGTGATTACCTCGATCCTGAGAGTGAATTTTGCTTCTTGAAATTTGCAAGAATTTCTTAAGTTTGTAAGGATGTGGCTGCCTGTTTATAGGTGTGCTTAGATCTGATGTGTTTGCCTTGGCTTTGAGTCTGCAAAGGATGTGCTTCCTTTTCCCCTCCTTGAAGACACTTGTTGTCTTGTTGACATCTTTCTTAAATGGTCCTATGTTTTTCATCCAAGGTAGTCCCAAAATGAGGTCAGTATTTCCCAACTTCAAGATGTGGAATTGAGCCGAGTAACTGTAATCTCCAAGTTGTAACTTGAGGGGGAGGGTTATGGTCTTGCAAAACATGATTGCTCCATTTGCTAATTTGATCTTAATGTTGTTAAATAGTTGTTTGGGTATGTTGTATTTTTGGACCCAACCCTGATTGATAAAGTTGTGAGAAGAACCGCTATCCAAGAGTATTCTTATGCTTCTTCCATCAATTTGTCCCTAAATGTGAAAGGTGTCTGGTGTGGGTCCCTCTAGGTTGGCTAAGGTTCCTTATTTTGGTTCCTCAGGAGGTTTGTCTTTGAAGTCGGTATCACTAGTCAAATTTTCCTCGTCTTCATTGTGTCTTACCTCAATGTAATGAATCATTCCTTTCCCTTTGCATCAGTGTCCTGGAACTCAGGGTTCTTTGCAAGTGAAATATAGTTTCTGCCTTTTGAGCTCTTGATGAGTTTCAAAATCTAGTCTGGGATTTGTTTCCTTGTTGAAAGGAGTGGGGTTTTCCTTAGCAACTAGGGGTTCTTTATGGAGTGGTTTGTTTTTAGTAGGCCCGAAATCCATATCCCTAGCCTTCTTGATGGCCTCTAATAGTGAAAGAGGATTTAATGCCTTGATCCAGCCTCTTAAGGGATCATGTAATCCATCCATGAAGAGTACAATCAACCTTCTCTCAGAGATATCAGTTACTAGGACTGATATTCTTTGGAATTCCGCAAAATAGTCCTCTATATTCTCTTGGTGTTTGACTAGAGTCAGTTCCTTGAAATGTAGTTCGGGATCCTTATTTTCAAACCTTTCAATGAGACTCTCGGTGAATTCAAGGTAGGAGGTGATTCTAGAGTGTCCCATTGTTATCATGCCATGGTGCCACCATTCATGTGTCACCCCGTCTAAATGTAAGGTTGCATATTTTATAGCCTCTTCTTCTGCCATAGGGTTTAGTTGGAAATAAGTGTCGAGTTTCTGCACCCATGCTCTGGCGAACATCTTTGTGGTCCCATCAAAATACGGTATACTTAGCTTTCCTACCTTTCTGTTAAATTCTGAAAACCCTTCTTTGCTCCCTCTTCGAGGCATATATTTCATCCTTAATTCGAGATATTCCTTAAAGGACATTTCGTTTTGCAAATCACCTGCTTCCCAATCCTATCTGATTTGGTCTTGTATTTGAGAAAAAGATGGTTCTCCTTCCATTTGTCCTTTCGGTGGTGTGAGGTTGGGTAGCCCTGGTCTTGAACTTTGCCTTTTGTGAGTATTGTTCTGTGATTGTTCCTCCTGTCTGGCATAGTTTCTATGATTTTCAGAGGTGTGGATTAGTGTGGACCGATTTAGAACATCAATTAGTTGCGTCAACTTGTTCTACAATCCCCATTGTTCATGAATCACTTGGTCTACTTTGTTTCCCGTGTTTCCTTCTTCTCCCATGCCTGTCTCTTTTTGTCCTTTCTTCCTTCTGCCATATGTTATTAAGGGTTTTCTCATTCACCTTGGCCAAGATGCATGGCTCTGATACCAATTGTAATATCCCTTTTATGACTATTTGGACACTACGTGAATTACTTAATTCCTTCTTAATGCAATGTGCAAGAAATGCAGATTTATGAACTATTTAGAACAATGAATTATGAATATGAGATAATGAATTATAAATATGACTGGTAATTCCAAATGCTACAATAATGGAAATACAATAATGAATGGCAATGATAATGGTTTACGACAGAATGTACATATGACTGGTAATTCCAAATGCACTGTGAATCCTCTCAATGTGATAGTAATGATTATAATGTATATATGTATATATATATATATATATATATATGTATGTATGTATGTATATATAAATAAATAAATATCAATCATATCAAAGCTATTACTTAACCCATATCTTGATAGAATTTTGAAGGAGGGAAAAGGTTTCCCCATATCCATTAACAAGCAAATTCTAGGAGGAAGATTTAAGTTTTTGAGAAAGAGAGGGTCAGCTTTTATAAAGATTCCCAACTTGTTCCCTATAATTTCTAGGATTAATGAAACCATATATTCTAAGGGGAGATTCTGAAATTGCACCCAAAAAGGAATAAATATAATATTATGATTTCTTGCTTTGAAATCAGGAGACGATAATTGCATATGAAGGCCCGAATTCTTGTAAAACCAACATTTCTATCTAAAAATCTTCTCTTTCCTCTCTTTTGAGTTGGAAAGAACTATAAAAAAACCCTAGAGACTTGTCTAAAAGAGCTACCTCATCTACATCTTTCCATTTTTCATTTATCCATCTAGTCAATTCTTTAATAGAGATAAATAAGTTCCAAAACTTACAGATTAGGGCAAGTTTCTAAAAATCTCTGATGCAAGCCTTCAATATTTCTTCCTAAAAAATAATATTGAGATCATCGCCTCTTGAAGCCACCTCTGAGAAAGCCCTCACCTGCTTCACACCGTCTTCCTTCTCCTTTAGAGTTTTCTTCACACCTTTCGCCTTCGAGTTTTGGATTTCAACAAGATTTTTTGTAGATTTTTTAACCCATCTCTTTCTAGATTCAATGTCGTTAACTTGTCTTCTTAAGTTGACATTGTGACTTTTTCTTTCACTCCCAAAATCCGTCCAATTTTGTGGGCTTCAATAAGGACACAACCCTAATATTCCTCTTTCAAAGGGGGTTCCTCCTGAGAGATTTTTCTTTCTCTGATTCCTTTTGTAGCCCATCCAAAAAAGTTCTCTATTGGCTGTTAGAGTTTTGGTAGCTGCAGCAGCTATCATTGTTATCTTCTATGGTTATGCTGAACTGTGATTTCATTTTCTACTACCTGCAAACATTAATGCAGCGATTTTGTTGTTGGTTCTATGTTTATCTTATGGATTTTACTATGTTCGTGGTTACATTCCAGCTGTACTATCGTTGCCAGCATATTCTTCATCATGTTCTTCACGTCCTTAAGAGGTCTATATTCCTTGTTGATCCATATGTCTTGAAGGTGAAACGGCATCGGTCATTAAGCTACGTTGTAATTACCGTTCTTGTTGGCATCAGTCATATTGTGGGCTCACTCTATTATCATCGAATGACCATGCGGATTGATGGAAGACAGAACGGCATGGGAAATAACTGTCGTTGTGTCTCTTTGTCTTCCTTCTTGTTAGTCTTTCTTGGCAATATCTTGCATCATGTGGGTGTGAGTGTTGATTATTAAAACGTGTGGTGCAATGTTAGGGGTAGAGCAGTGCTATTATCTTATCTATTGGAGGCATCTCAGTTTTTGTTTTTATTATTCTTATCTACTTCAGACAGTGGATGTATGATCAATAGATGATCATTTTTGTGCGTCTATCACTCTATGTTGAGTATCTATGTGATACTTAAGGTCTTATACATATTGTATCTGGATCAGCAATCTATGTGTTTTGTATCTGTAGCAGACATTCAAACTGTATCTGGTTTAGACTTAGGTTATATATTCTCTGTGTGATCATTTTTGTGTGCCGCTCCTTGTATTGAGAATCAGTGAAGTTTATTAAGTTTTTTGGGTATCTAAATAAGCTTGTGAAGCTCTGTATTCAATTTGAACACTCAATAAAGGATCAAATTTTTGGTGTGGTTGGGCTTTTTCCTCGAGTAGGAGGGCTTTCCCAGGGTAAATCTCTGTGTCTATTTGTTCTTGTGTTTTGTTTAAGACATTTGCTCTGTGGTTTTGCTATTCTGGTTCAAAACATTAACATAGTATCAGAGCGGGTCTAGTAAAGATCCGAATTAGAATAGGAAAATTGGGAATTTAAGAGATGCAAGAAATGAGGGATTCTTATGAGAATGTGTAGCTGAAGAGCCCTGGAGGGTAGAATCTATGAAGTAGCTTCTATTTTTTGACATCAATGGAGAGTATGTTGTCATGCTCGTCTATGCTTACATGGTTGGCATTCATGTCTATGAGGATAGTAGATGTGCTGGTGTTCGAATTTTTCACTTTCTGCCTGCACTATAATTTTGTGATGGCGAAAGATCTATTGATGGATTGAGAGGAAATTTAGGCAATAAAGAGATAAGTATTTAAATATTGATCATGAATTTTATGTAGTTAATATTAATTCATGTTATAACACTAGAAATAGTGTATGTTTTTAGCATTGATTTGTATATTTCTCTTCAGAATAGTTTGATTCTATGAACATCTACTAATCTCTCTAAAAATGCTTCCAGGATGCATCAAGAAGCAACATGATAATGAGAGATTACATGCAAAGTCGTGTTGGTTGTAGAAATGAACATAGGGACACTGCTTGCAGCCATGGGACTGAATTGGTGTCACATAACATCATTTAAGAGGAAGATACTATTTAGTTTGTCATTATGATTTATTTCTTTGAAGAGGAATAAATGATATTTAGAGGGAGACTCTTCAGCTACAGAGAACAAATTTGCATAGTCAATCTGAATTTGACATTGATAGCTCCAGAATAGGGTGATCTGGAATAAGGTCGAGGAGGACTGTACTGAACTCGAGTGTGTCTGAAGTTCTTGAGGAGGTTGCTGCAAGTGCTTGAAGTTCAGAGGGAGCTTGTGTGGCAGAGGGAGAATGCTAAGAGGATCAGCAAGCTCGTGTAGCAATGTGACTGCTAAAGCTCATTGTTTGGTCAAACATTGGAGCCAATTTTCTATTATTGTGATAATCAAAGCTATGAGAATGTTGCCCCTGTTGAGAGGGAGTCTCGGTTTTCAGATGATCTTTTATGCGCTATAATGCATTCTTCTCTGTGAGAGAAGTTTGAGGTGCAAGCCCTTGTTAATGCATTCTTCTCTGCGAGAGAAGTTTGAGGTGCAAGCCCTTGTTAATGCATTATTCTCTACGAGAGAAGTTTGAGGTAAAAGCCCTTGTTCCACCCTCTGGGAATAGCCATGGTGGATGTCATGTAAGAGACTCCATGACTTGCTCTTGTGTTTATTCACTCTCTGGGAGTAGCCATAGTGAGCATCATGTTAAGTGAATCCATGATGCTATCACGTTGAGAGAATCCATGGTAAAGTTTTTGCTTTTGACATAAATGGGTGTAGACATTGTGTTTGTCATGTTGAGAGACTCCATGACATAAAATGTTGGAATGATTTCTCCTTTGCTAAGAGGGAGTGTTAGAGTTTTGGTAGCTGCAGGATCTATCATTGTTATCTGCTATGGTTATGCTGAACCATGATTTCATTTTCTACTACCTGCAAACATTGGTGCAGCGATTTTGTTGTTGGTTCTATGTTTATCTTATGGATTTTACTATGTTCGTGGTTACAATCCAGCTGTATTGTCGTTGCCAACATATTCTTCATCATGTTCTTCGCGTCCTTAAGAGGTCTATATTCCTTGTTGATTCGTATATCTTGAAGGTGAAACGGCTCTCTCATAACATCACCATCTATTATGGAGCGCAAGCATCTTCATGTATTAAGCTACGTTGTAATTACAGTGCTTGTTGGCATCGGTCATATTGTGAGCTCCCTCTATTATCATCAAATGATATTGCGAAAGGGTTCAATAAAGATAGAGTCCATGCGGATTGATGGAAGACAGAAAGACACGGGATGTAACTACCGTTGTGTCTCTTTGTCTTCCTTCTTATTAGTCTTTCTTGGCAATATCTTGCATCGCGTGGGTGTGAGTGTTGATTATTAAAACGTGTGTGGTGCAATGTTGGGGGTAGAGAAGTGCTATTATCGTATCTGCTGGAGGCATCTCAGTTTCTGTTTTTATTATTCTTATCTACTTCAGACAGTGGATGTAAGATCAATAGATGATCATTTTTGTGTGTCTATCACTCTGTGCTGAGTATCCATGTGATACTTAAGGTCTTATACATATTGTATCTGGATCAGCAATTTCTGTGTTTGTATCTGTATCAGATGTTCATACTGTATCTGGTTCAGACTTTGGTTATATATTGTGTGTGTGATCATTTTTGTCTGCCGATCCTTCTTGTATTGAGAATCAGTGAAGTTCATTAAGTTTGTTGGGTATCAAAATAAGCTTGTGAAGCTTTGTATTCAGTTTGAACACTCGATAAAGGATCGAATTTTTGGTGTGGCTGAGTTTTTCCCTCGAGTAGGAGGGTTTTCCCAGGGTAAATCTTTGTGTCTATTTGTTCTTGTGTTTTGTTTGAGACATCTGCTCTCTGGTTTTGTTATTCTGGTTCAAAACATTAACATTAGCATGATTGCTGGTTGGAAAAACAGTCTCCATACCTTGTTTCAGCCAATATTTGTGATGGGATTTTCCTGCTTGAGCTATATTTTCTCTCTCTAAATTTATCATTTCATTTCTCTTCTTAAAAATGTTCCTTGGTGTGTCCAGAATTTTCTCAGTAATGGTGGGTTATTTGGGACCCCTGATCTTACCGTTGGCCATATTGGGATAAGATTGGGAAAAGTCAAAACCCTCTCCTTCCTATTGTTTCCTCCCTCAGATCCCTGCTTTCTGTGCCTTACATTGTCAATTTGCTTTCCCTATTTTCCTATAACTCCATGACTATTTCAGTCATTCTTTGAAAGAGAAGGGCCTTCTCTGAAACCCACTATAAATCCCCTCTATCTGATATCCTTTCTGGAATCTTCTTTTTAGCTTTCCCTTCTGTAAGTGTTTCGTCCACTGCCTTTTTGTATTGCAAAACGGCTTCTGCATTGGACCGCCATTGCAAGACCATCCAAAACTCCTTCCTGTTAGATTATTATTCGTTACCTTCCTAGTTCTCCCACTTCTCAGGTCTGCCATGACCTCTAAATACCAAACATTTTTATCGAATTAAAAATGAAATAATTAATCGCAGGCTGTAACAATGGTGCAAATTACCTCATTGGTTGTAACAAGAACGGTAGCATCTTTATCTCCCTCCATCTTATCCAGAACTTCTTATTGAACTTCCTTTTGATTAGCTGTAACTTATTCAACTTATTATCCCGCAGTGTGGCGTATCAAAAATCATTGAATGAAAGGGAACAATCTGGTGAAGTGATAAGATTGCCAGGGCAGTGTGTTTGTCCAAATATTTTTGCTAAAACATATTTTATATTTTTCTAAACCTCTCCTATTTATTTTTTATGAACATACCCAAAATCGGAACAATGATAAAAAGAAGAATAACAGTAGAACTGTCAGATGGAAGTAAATGCACCCGAAATTACAAAAATTTTGAACAACAATAAACATTTGCAATCCCAACTATATCTACATTGCATCCAATTCATTTTCAAGCTTAATTTTATTTTCAATCACCTCAGACCCTTTGTTGAACTCTAAGTAAACCCTCAAAGCGACAGCTATGAACAATTCTTTATTCTGAACTTTATTAAGAAAGCAATTGAAGCTTTCAATCGATTATTTACTTGAAGGTGGACTTTGAACTTATATTTGAGTGGTTCGCGTAAACATATTGTTTGAAAGGTATCATATGATCATTTATGATTATGACTTTCAAAGTTTTGACAAAATATTTTAAAATATGACATATTCAAGAGAAAAATGGGCATTCACAAGATTGCATGACTCAAAAGCATATTTATCTAAATTAAAAGAGAAATCATCACCCATGACAAATATTTATTCACCGTGCAGATACATGTTCAGCCACAAATTCCAAACGAATTAGCCTTTACATATATAGTCCTGCTAAATCTCTAAATTTACAATGCATGGCTGTTGCTACAACGAGAATCAGTATTTATCGTTATGTTGAGTTGAATCAACCAGGCAAAAAGAGAAAAGCCTTGTTTGTGTGTGTGTACACACCAATTGCCTTCATGACTAATTCGAAATTATTTGTCCCTAACAATAATATCATTTTAAGTCCATTAGATAATAGTATACTTGCATTGCTAAGTAATCATGCATTGCTAAGAAGTCCTGTGAATCAAAAGAGAAATCAGCATCCGTGAGCAATTGAGTATTCAACATCGAAATGCTTTCAGCCATAAAATTATCCTTCACAATTTCCAATCCTGCTAAATTTCTAACTTTACAATGCATTGGCTCTAGCTGCAATGAGAATCAAGACCTTATATTGATTAATCTACCACACAAAAAGAGAACATCTTTGATTGAATGCCGTGTGCATGTGGGTGCATCTGTGTATTCTTGCTTCAACATTCAACAAATAATTGTCTTCTTCAAAAGTGAGAATTTATTCTTCCACGACAATAATATCACTTTAACTCCATGAGATTATATATGGTATTCTTCCCTTGCAATGATATGCTGAACTAAAAAATCTGTGTAAATACCTTAAAGTCTTCATCATCATCTAAAGGACGAGGCCGCTTGTTACCTGCAATAATGGATAGTTGGATACACTAAATAGTTAGCATTTCTTGGTCAATTCTCTAAACAAAAATGAAACAATTTGGATTTTGGACAAACGTGTAATGTTTCCTGCATAATCTCCACCAAAATCATCATCCTGTGAAAGGTCAAAAAAGAAATTTGTTTCAAGGTATATAATAAATAAATATATATCCAATAATACAAAACAATAATTGGAGGAGTCAGCATACATCATCTAGGTTAGGGGAACTGGCCATGGCGGTGACAGAACTCAGTGCCAAATGCTCATTCTGTTTTCCTTACTCCCTTCTGAGCACACACACAATCAAATTTTTTAGCAAAAAAACATCAAAAAATACAAACATAGTTTCTAAATTCCCCTACAATGGCTCAAACCCAAATCTTGTTCTCTACAAGGATATATGAAGTAAATCCCACTGATCCCACAAGAAAAGATGAGAAAATAACCAGCAAAAAAGAGGAAACTTAAGATAATTGTTTCGAATGCCCACTGAAGAACCTACAACAAAGTGCCAAATCCCTAACTCTTTTCGATTTTCATTTTTTTAGGCTCGGTTCAGTTCATTTAACGGTTTGGTCATTTATAGTTGAGATTTAAAATTCTTGTTATGAGACTCTTTCTTCTAAAAATATAAAAGTAATTTATTCATAATTTTATTATAATGATAATTTTTTATATCTAATATTATTTTTATTTATGAAGAATAATTTTAATTTAATTTTCTATATTTTCTTTTTAGACTTTGATTTATAGGTGACATACTTTCATTAGAACATTAAGTTATTATTTAAAAAGTAATAATTAAAAAATATAATTCTTATATAAATCTTATTATAATAAGAATTAGATAATACAAATTTTATTGAAAAAATAATATAAATTTTATTGAAACAAAATTCATGTATTTTTAATATTATTATTTAAAAAAAAATTAAATTAAATGTAATAAAATAAATATTTTATAAGTAGTAAGCAATGAAATTTTGATAGGGTTTTTAGGGGTACTCCAAGCATCTTTGGGTTTGGTTGTATTATGAGAGACCATGAAGAACATGTTATTGGTGTAGTTTGTGTGGGTCGTATATAACAAACGTGTTCACACCTTAGGATAAAGAAGATGTAAATTGAAGGTAACTATCATATCATATAAATGCAATAAGAAAAAAGGGATTGACAATTAGAAAATTAAAAATCAACTTTTACTCTAAATCAACAAACAAAGGGGGTTTACTATCAAACACATGTATAGGAGAAAGGCACCAATAGTGAATTGGGTGCCAATAAGTATTCACTTATTGTCATACTGGCCCCCAAAAAACAAATTATGTTTTAGTCATTACATACTTTTAATTGAACCAATAAATATTTATTTGTCCACCAATACATGTTCATTAGTGAATGTGTAGTTGACCACACAAAAAAAAAACTACTCGTACATATGTATTTTTTATAGAAAGTAAGTTGCACAAAATAAGTCAAATAATTGTTTTTAAAAAAATTACATGTTTACAATTACTGTGTGTGGTAAAATGTGAGATTAGAATCTGCAACCAAACACTTCAATAAACCATTACATCAAAAGGGATTAGCAAAACATAAGATTTTAAGCATGATAGGAACCCTTAGAAATCGGCTTATTGCTTCCTAGTTCAAGCGAGTGTGATTCTCATGTTTGTCCATCAGATTAGACATAGAGAAATCAGTGACTTGACTACTCCAAAATGGAAGATTCAATGCAATGTGGAGCAAGATGCATAGACTTGCATGCTTTGCTCTTAGAAGCTTGAAAATGAGAATGCATAGACTATCAAATGAAATGCATAGCAACTATGATAAATGAAACTAGAATGCAAGATTTGAACTAGAAATGGGAAGAACAATGCATCTAAATTAAGCTATGAGATGAGAACTAGAATGTCATTAAGCTAAGAAATGAAGCTAAACAATGTCAAAATGCAAGGAACTAGCATGAGAGTAAATAAACTATGAATGTGCTATGAACTCTAAGATGAAAATAGCATTATAACTCTACTCCAAATCTTCTTGTTATGAGTGAGCAAGGGAGTTATCCCTTTTATAAGAGATTCCAAGGAATGAGTGGTTGAGATTAAGAGGCAAAAGAATTTGATCAATGGTGGAGATGTAATTCCTCTCAATCCATGTGAGATGATAAAGTGATTTTGATTGGCCAGCTTGTGAGGAGAATAAGACAAAATTGGTATTTTCCTCTCTTTTATTTGTTTTATTTGATTTTTGAGTGCACACCCATGTGTGAATGGGTTCACTTTTTGAGACTTAGAACTTTTTTATTTTATCCCAATGTTTTATGTTTTTTGGGTTTAGGCCTTGATGATTGATGATTTGATTCAACAAGTTAAGATTAAAATTATATAAGCAAGTTTGATTAAATGCTCAATAATTTAGAGTCTAGTGATAATGTCTTAGATTTAGAATTTATTAAGACCAAATATTTGAGAAAGGGGGGCTATGGGTTTACTAGACCTTTTTTTGGTGATTACATTTGCCCCTCTTTGACTAATGTGTGATCAATCTGGGAACACATTGGGTCAAAGAACATTTGAAGATTGGATCTAGAAATAGCTTGATATGAAACAATGAAACTATCCCATAGATCATAAATCGATTCCAGACTTGATTGAATGAAGATCGATTGAAGATTTGAAGATATCAGCTCCGGACTTGATTGAGCGGAGACTAATAAAGAGATCTGAATATATCAGCTCCAGACTTGATTGAGTGAAGACTGATAGAAGAGTATGAGTATTCAGTTTGATGTGAAGCGATGAAACTAAATGTCCATCCTCCCAGCAGATTTCTTGGTTTAAGATTAAGTTTGAATGACGAACCAACCTAATGTGGTGCGATGAGGTTGATTGCCATTCAATTGATTGATTGGGATAATTGACTTGATATGGATCCTGATGAAGCCAATTACCAGATTGAGGGGAGTTCTCAGATTGATATGATGTGATGAATCTGATATGCCCCTAGAGCTTTGAGATTTGATGCGCAGTGATGAGAATCACATGATTAGATCTTGATTTAAGTCAGAGCCTAATGCCCCTAGAGATTGAACTTGTTGATGTGAATCAAATTGTTGATATAGTGGTACTGCTCCCTAAGGAACGAAATTGAAAGGAGGGGAGGGACAAACTTGATAGATCTAAAAAAGCATTGAGATATGATATACGAGCTTGTTTTAAGGTTCTGGTTGACCAAGTTTGACCAAGATTGACTTTTCTGAGTTGGAGAGGGAAGTGCGCAAGAAGTTTGATCAAAAGGAATCTCAAATCAGAATCCTGTGAGGAAAGCATCAACAATCAACTACATTTATGAATAATAGGTTAATTTGCATTTTTTAGGATCAAAACATTGTCAAATTTTGATTTCGGTCCCAAAAATGGATTCAGAGCGGTCCAATTAGCCAAGGGTGCCATTTTCACATCCATAGGAGTATTTTGAAAATTAGGTCAAAATTGCCATATAAGGCCTGGAGGGGTCATTTTCAAATCATTTTCACTATTCATCTTTAGCGTTTTCGAGAAGCTTCTCTGAGCGAATATGTCTCGTCAGGCGTATAGAATTTGGCAAAAAAATGCACAGTGTACTGTTTGACCGGTTCGCCCAGATTTTATAAAAAACACGTTAATTGATCGGGTTGTTCGCCACTATTTGCATGTAATTTCACTACGGTAGTGGGGTTGTTCGCCCATTTATCTATTGTATATTTACTATTATTCGCCACAGGATTAAGGAAGGGGTATTTATCAAGGATCGCCA